>CAODLS010249113.1:0-25747 GCA_948243855.1 Flueggea neowawraea
AAGAGAACGAGTACTAAATGTAATTTAATCTAAAGCAAAAGTAAATGACTTCATGAAGTTCAATTGGTTTTGATGTGAAACTAAAGGTAATTAATCATAAAGAGTGCAAACAAGCAAGGACAATTGTAAATTGGATTCAAATATATGAGATTAGTTAGGACAATTGAGATTCAATTGCTAATTTCTTCCTACTTGATAAATGAGCGTGGTTAACTTATGTGGGATGTTCTCATCTCAAAAATCACCTAAAAACCCTTTCGAGTTAGTAAAGTCAGTACTCATATTTAGTAGGTTAATCTATTCGGTTGAACCTAACTAAATTGAGCCTTTTAAGTGTCTCGGACATTTCATCAAATATATTGTGTGCAGGGTATATTTCTATCTTAAATCACACAACATGAATGTATATAATCTCTCATAATATTCATCTTTCAGTCCTTCTATTAGGTTTTCTAAATAATGACAATTATGGAGGTCAATCACAATCATCAACAATATAAAACATGTGATTCAGCCACAACAATTTAATAAACTATAGATAACCAATAAAACATAAAACCAATTCATCATTAAGCAAGAAATCTTTAACAATCTACATCTCAATGTCCTAACCTATTAAATTAAGCTAACATGATGGAAATAAATAAAACAAAGTAATAGAAAGAGAAATAGAACATTGTCACCAATAAAAATAGATGAAGAGAAGGAATATTGATTGATGAGGTGGGCTTCTTTCCGAGATTCCCTCAAGAAAACCCTCCCTTTCTCTCTTTAGATCTTTCCCTTCTTCTCTCACTAAACCCTAATTGCAAAAAGAATGTAAATCTATTCTAAACTAAGCTCATCCTCCTTAAAATTGCAAAAAAAAAATGTAAATTTATTCTAAACTAAGCTCATCCTCCTTAAAGAGCAAGTTTGAGGAGTATTTATACTCCCTCTCATGCCCACATAACCCTTGTAAAATATCTTACAAAATTGCCCTTGATATATTAGTCCCCCCACACTTGCACTTGCCACGTCACACTTCCTTTTTTGTCTATTGGTTAGCCATAGTCATGGCTTTGGAGGCTAAGGCTATGGTTGGTCATGGCTTCGAGTGTGGTGCAAAATAGTATCTCCCCATGGTCATGGATTCGGGTGTGGTGCAAAACAGTAGCTGCGAATGGTCATGGTGGTGACATGGTGTAGGATGTGGTGTTGCACCATGGTCATGGCTCCAGATGTGACTCAAAACAGTAGCTTGCCATGGTCATGGTGGTGACCATGGTGCAGGGTGTGGCATTGCTCCATGGTCGTGGCATCAGGAGTAGGGATGACCATGGCAACCTTTGAGATGATTTTTCTCTCGCTTCTTCCCATTGTTCTAACTCCTCTTTAAACTCCTTTTTCTACTTTTTTTTATCACTTTTCTTCCACATTCCATGTTTCTACATTCAACCTATAAAACACATAAAGTGTATAAATTTACCAATAATTAAGCACATGTAGAGTAAAAATACTAGGCATAGTTGCTTGATTTAATATGTAAATTTATCATATATCATCCCCACCTCCATTCAGGAAATTTTGGATAGTGAAGATCGACATAAAGAAAGCCTAAAATTGATTTTTTTTAGAGGGAAGAGAGATGTCTGTTTGGTGAGAATGGCTTGTTCAGAGAGTATTTACAGGAAAATTATAACGATAAATTTCGTCGCCAGGGGCTATTATAATGATAAATTTAGTGACAAATTCAACAAATTTTCATTCCATTTGTGGGAAAATTACACGCCACTTTCCCCATCAATTAGGAATGTTCCCACCGAGTTTAGTGGCAATAGTTTGTCGCTAATATAGTCACCAATTTTGGCGATAATGCTTTTTTTCATCCATTTTATTGCAACTTTTTTGTGAGAATTGCTTTTGACAACATGTGGCATCAATTTTTTTTCACAAAATGTTACGCCCATTTTTTAGTTGCTACATTTGTATCGAATGATCAAAGTCAACAGTGGATCCATTTGCGTTATTTGGCAAAATTTACATGCTAATTGGCAAAAATTTGGTATGTGTTGCAAATAGTGGTGGAGCCAGGCTGGCTAAGTAGGGGTTAAATCTGCTTAGTCAGAATTCTAGCTACACAGTGCCCTTCTCTCTTCACTTCCGCCCATCTCGCAATCTCGATCAAAGAAGGAAATTAATTAGAGACAATAACTAATCATATTGGATTAAGATTATATGTAACCTCAATCTAGTACTGAAAGAGCTACCAAGCAATCTATACGCATATGAACCAGGCTTTACAATTATGACTACATAAGAACTTAAAATATTGATATTAGCTTTTTTTTCCATTATTATTTTGGGAAAATTCCCTGGTTGTTCCTGAGGTTGGTGTATAATCTCTTCTGGTCCATAAGTTTCAAAATTAGTCGCTTTGCTCTTTGGACTTTAACATTGTTAGTCAAACTTAACAAAAGATGAAAAAAGACTAGCATACCCTCACATTTAAAATTAATTTAATCTTTCTCAAAACCATAACCAAACACACCACACTCTCAAAACACAACCTCATTCTTAAAACTGAAATAAACCCATCTAAAACCAAACAAACCCACACTCTGAAAATCAAAACTAACCCAAACCATCCCTTAAAAAAAAACCCATCTAAAAACCAAAATTAACTCAACTAAAAATCAAAGCCAAAATTAAAAACACAACCTAAAATATCCCTAATACCAACTGAACTAACCATTCTTTCATCTTCTTCTTTGATCAACTCTCTATATCTCTCTCTCCTCCCCTATTTCTCTTCACCTCTCTTTTCATCATGGGCCTTTTCTCATCCCCCAGATCTGATGACAGAAACCACTCCATTATCTACCTTCATATAGGTAGCAACACCTCTGCCACTAAGTGGGTTCTCTCCAACAAGCTCACGACCTAATCCTTCGTTAAGACTGATGGTTTCGATGAGGAAGACGATGGGATGATAATTCGTAATGGGTCTTGAAGGTTGGTGACAATAAGATAAGAGTTGATTTCGATGGAGATGTAATTGAAGATGTTTGGAGAGCAATGATGTGTTGATTTCGTAAGCAACGGGGTTTGGGCTTTGAAGTTTTTTAGCGATGCAGAATATAGGAATTTTGTTACTACGTTTCAAGATTGTTTGTTCGAGAACATGTACGAGCTCAAAGCTAATGAAGAGAATAAGATTAATTTTTATAGGAAGGAGTTTATCAAGTGGGTGAAGCCAAATTTGGCAGATGATTCGATGCGGCAGGATGCAGAATCTAAGGGACAAAAGACCTTTGTTAGTGGCAGTGTTAAGATTTTGATTTCTTTGTTTCTTACTTTGCCGTTGTAGATGAGGAGGAGGTCTTGTTTGTCGGCAATGGGTATTGAAGAGATTGAAACTTGACTTCCTCTTTTTTAGATTTCTTGATTGAAGCTTGACTTCCTGTTCTGCAGCTTCGGTTGTTCAACATGAGATGATTCAGTAAATTCTAGTTAAATTGGAAGAGATGAGATGTTTTTCTTTCTTGGATTTTGATTCTATAAATTTTTGGTAAATCTGTAGAGAAAGAAGGTCTGAAAAATTGGAGTGAGTTTTGGTTTGATGGTTTAGTGGTGACTGGGTGTTGTACGAGTTTGGTTGATTTTGGTGGTCTATTGTGGTTGTTGTTGGTTATTCATTTGATTTTGGATTGAGGGTAAAATGGTCATTAGAATGTTGAATATTAATGAGGGTATGCCACATCGGCAAATTTGACGTGGCATGTTAAAAAAACTAACAGTGTTAAAGTCCAAGAAGTGGAGCGACTAATTTTGAAACCTCAGGGATCGGTCGAAAGAATACACTAAATCTCAAGGACCGCCAGAAAACAACTTCTGCACTTTCTAGTGCAAGAGAGCTTGATTCCTTAATCTACCTCTGTTAAAAAGATCCCAAATTGAAGAATCCAAACCAGAAATATTGATAAACTAAATATTATAGCCACATTAACCAACATTTCTTTTCCCGCAGCACAAAACATTATAGACAATTCATGAAAGAATCTTTTTCTTCATAAATTTTCAAATTTGATTTCCTACAAGCTACAAAGATTTGAATCACAGATTGTATCGCATCCCGAAACATTGAGACTCAAAGAAGAATAAAGAAGATTAGAGTAGGTTAACAAAGGGTAGAATGTAGAGCATAACAAGATGGTCATCATTCACAACTGTTATTAAAATGACTAGACTAGGGGCGTGAGGTTTAATATCTCCCTTACAAGCTCCTTCAGTAAACCACAAACTACAAAAGTCTCTTGCAACCATCTTTTTCATTAAACCTAAAATCAAATACCTTTATAATGTCTAACCAATTCGGATTCGAGCTGATTAGAACCTTTCGGCTGCAAAGCTAATCTCTTGCAACCATTCTTATGGATATATGTTGTGTTAACTTATGTGATATCAATAAAATTATACAATTATAAGCAATTATGAAAAAGATTCAAACAAATTCAAACAATTCGATTTATGCTCAAATTCAAACAATTCAATTTAAAAATTCTACACCATATTCTACCTAATTAAAACTTTATCAATCAATTATTCAACAATCTCTAGCCCTAAATAAAAAAACTGAAATTTTCTCAAAAATAAGGAAAATCAACTTACAAGGGATAATGTATTATCAAAGAAGGAGGCAAGGTGGCGGCACATCGTAGATGGTGGACTAGTCGATGGTAGAGGATGGAGTGTGGATGTAGCGACGAATAGAAAGACAAGCAAGAGAGAGTGCAAAACAAAGGTTTAGAGGCAAGGTGGCTTTGCTACTGTCAGTTTTGAAGAATTAAGAGACCAAGGCAAAACGCGGTCTCTTTAATTTTTTTTTTTAAACAGTGGGGCAATTATGTTAATTTTGTTTAAAGTGTGTGGTGAAACGACGTCATTTTGCCCCCATACTTATTTAATTTTTGGCTGAAATCCATGGTGGTTTCTAAGGTTTGGTGTATTCTCCATTCCGATCCACAAGTTTGAAAATTAGCCACTCTAGTCCCTTGCTTCTAACTCCGTTAGTCAAATATAACGGAAATTTGATGCATCACATGGGTATTTTTGTGTCATTAAATTCTTAAAATTAGTAGGTCCATGTGCCACGTCAAATTTTCGTTATATTTGACTAACGGAGTTAGGAGCAAAAGACCGGAGCAGCTAATTTCAAAACTTGTAAACTAGAATGAAGAATGCACTAAACCTCAGGGAACACCATGGATTTCACTCTTAATTTTTTTAAACCACAGGGCAAAATGACGTCGTTTTGCCCTGTGATTTGAAATTAAAAAAGAAAGGCAGGACAAGTCATCATCCTTGTCGTCCCGTATCTTGCAATTGAAGAAATAGGAACCCATGGTAGGTGCTGGGCTCATCAATACCAATGGGTAGAGCCTCGTCGAAGGGAGGCTCTCATGGCCCACCTTTAGTGGAAGCAAGTGCCCAACACCTCCTTGTCCTCATATGGCTCCGCCTTTGGTCACAAACCACAATAATAAACTCTTCGTCATTATCGTTACAAGACAACCATTCAATATTTATGAAATTATTAAATTCATCTTCGTATTCCTCTTTATTCTCTTCCTCTATGTCAATCTCAAAATCACCTTCAATCTCATAACCTTCATTATCTTTGTTATCATCGTCATTATTAACTTTTTCCTCTTCATCTAGGGCTACAATAACTTCCCCTACAATCACAATTCAAATGCATGAGTTTGATAGTTAAGTTCAATCAAGGAGTGGGGACATTTAGTTAGATAACTGTTATCACTCTTTTGTCACCAATGGCAACTTTAGTAATGAATTTAGCTGCAAAGTCATGGAAAAATTGTGTGCCATGTCCACCCATGTGTGGCAGGAATGTTGCCGCTAAACATAGCAGCAATAGTTTGTCGGTAATGTAGTCACCAATGTTGGCGACAATTCTTTTGTTGCCATTTTATCACAATGATTTGGCACGAAGCTTTTTGTGAGATGTGGAAACAATATTTTGTCACAAAAAATTGCGTCCAATTTTTTTTTGTTGCCATAGTGTTACTGAATGACCAAAGTCAATAGCAGCCGGTCACCTTTTTTTTGTGCACTAATTTAGAATTATTCCATGAAAGGTAGAGAAGAAAATAGGAATCCATAAGGATAAGAGTATGTTAAACAACCAAACGATAGAAAATTTAGAATTATTTCACAAAGGGAATGAATACAAATACTAACTTGGTCTTTAGCCCCTATGAAACAATCATTCCATGAAAATTGATATGACATAGGTTATAAAACCAATTTAACATAGTTAAGACTGTAACGAAAACATTACAACAGTCGCCATTAACGAAGAACATTACAAAGACATTAATGCACACTCATCAATTCACCATTCTATAAATAATCGTCAAAAGCAGCTAGCCAAGGTACGCACTATTCACTACACAAGATGTTACTCTGCTGAATTCCCTACTAACTTGAGCATCGGAGATTCCCTCGAGAAGTCACCCGACCTCATCGTTTCCGTGCTTGCAGGTTTTGAGGCAACATTCATGATTCTAAATTGTTCGAGTATTTTTCATTATTCTTGATCGATTTCCAAGGCAACAATAATTGACACCGTTTGTGGAAAACTGAACAAAAAATTCTTGTTTATCGATTTTTGAAAAGTTCACCAACAACACCTACACAATCACCTTGGTGCAAATGCCTTCCCACAAAGTTGGTCATCATGAGGAGGACACACGAGGAGTTGGTGCTTGAGCCGAAGTGTTGGGAGTTGTCGTCCGTACCGTTCCACTTGTCAACTACGAGGCGCTAATGAGGCAGAACAAGGAGAATCAGAAAGCTCTCAATGAGATGACATCCTTACTCTAGCAGTTCTTTCCTCAAGCAGTCCTTCCACCCACTTTGCGCGCTTATGCTTGAAGTGGAAAGGCAACAGGAAGACGGGACATTGAGCAAGAAAGCCATCGTCAACTCCCTTAAGTTCCAGAACATCAAAATCATCCACCTCGACAAAAGGACGTCAATTTCCAGTGCTCGAAGCTCGAGTTTATATCAGGAAGGAGAACTATCCCAAAGCGGTGGAAAGTACTTGCAAAAGTAAACCAAGGGTTTCTTCGAAGAAGGATAAGTCGGAGCCTCAATCCCCGATGAACGTTCGGGAAGTGTCATATATGAAGAGGATAATTGAATAAGTTCTCGAACAAAGGAACTTGGTTACCGTAGAGGAGGAGTATCGGTAGGCTAAATTCACATTCACCAAGGAGATCATAGGAAAACCACTTCCTCCGAAGTTCAAGATGCCACAACTGCCAATTTTCTTGGGAAATGATAACCCACATAAGCACATCAAGAACTATTAAGCCATCATGATGCTTCACATATAGGAAAATTTCATCATATGCCGTGCGCTTCCAATCACATTGAAGGACCATGTATGCTCCTGGTTCAATAGGTTGAAGGAGGTGTTACTCTCTTGTTTCAAGCAACTTAGGAAGGAGTTTATCACCGCCTTCATTATCAACAGTAAGCGGAAGAAGGACGCACCTACTTGCTGAATTTTATGCAAAGTGAGAAGGAGACTTTACAGCAATACATGGACAGATTCAGTAATTCCACTCTTGAAGTTCAAAAGTTGCAACCTGGAGTGGCGGTAGCCGTAATGCTGCAAGGGACACGATTAGTGAAATTACAAGAGTCGTTGTCCTTGGACCAACCAAAGACTTTGGTGGACCTTTTCGTTCGTGCTAACAAGTACATTCTACAAGCTGAGGTCATGAGGATATTAGGGACCAAAGACAACAATGACAAGATGCGAGAATAAAAAGAGGCTCGGGAAGAGCTGAACAGGAAGAAGGAGAAGTTGATGGACTCAAAGTTGCATTATAGTATGTGCTTCGAAAAATATACCCCATTGAATGAGTCGAGGTCAACCATCTTGGCAAAGATAGAAGGTTCAGAACTCATCACTTTTCCTCCAAAGACCAGCTAAACTTTGGGAAGGAATGTAGACGTATACTATAAATACCACATTGCGATTGGACACTCCACAGACAAGTGTCAAGAATTGAAGAATCAAATTGAGACTTTGGTTCGATAAGGGCACTTGGACCGATTTGTTTACACTGAAGCATTGAGAGGGCAGTCAAGTGATAAAAGGGGAGATGGTGATCAAAGAGGTGATCAACATATGACCAACTAGGCATGCGGCCACTCGAGATAATGAGCTTTGATATTTTTGTGTACTTCAGCTGGTGATAAAAAATTGAATTCTTTAAGTTTTTGTTGACTCTATCTTATGTAATTTGTTGTTTAACACATGGCATTCTTATACTCCATCTCTCTTGCATGAATAACTATTCTTGTGAATGAAGAGCAGGTTAAGGCAAGCTAAGTGCTTAGCCACACAAAATGAAAAAAGGCATGCGAGAAACCGGGATCATGTAACCAAAGGTGACAAAATGTGTTGTGAGTCTAAAAATTGGCTCCTCACCGTCAACATATGAGAAACCATCTTAAAACAGCTAAGATGCAACGTGAGTAGAAAGGCTTGAAAGAAATCGTGCTCTCACCATTTATGCGTGCGGTAAAGTATAAGAAGCTGCTAAAGCTACGTGAGTATAAAAGCTTGTTAAAACTCAAGCTCTCATCAAAGGCATGTGGTGAACAATTAAACAGTGAGTAGAAAAGCTTGTGAAAAATCGGACTCTTACATGGTTATATGTGTAGTAAGTAGAAAAGCTTGCGAAAAATCGGGCTCTTACCATTTACACGTGCGGTAAAGTATAAGAAACTGCTAAGGCTGCGTGAGTAGAAAAGCTTGTTAAAGCTCAAGCTCTCACCAAAAGCATGCGGTGAACAACTAAACTGTGAGTATAAAAGCTGCGAGAAATCGGACTCTCACGTGGCCAACATACGTAGTGAGTAGAAAAGCTTACAGGAAACCTAGCTCTCACCATGAGAACGCACGATAAAAAGATAGACTGCAGTGTGACAATGAAGCATGAAGCTTGTGGGAAACTGAGTGCTCCTTGCAGAACACATATGGTGGAAATTTGAATATCGCATATAGTCATCAAACCACCCGACCTCATTGTTTTCGGTGCTTACAGATTTTGAGACAACACTCACGATTTCAAATTTTCGAGTAATCATCATTATTGTTGATCGATTTCCAAGGCAACAACAAAAGTCAATAGCAAACCCATTTGCCGTTACTTAATTTGCAATAATTAACATGCTAATTGGCGACAATTTGTAGTATTTGTCGCAAACTACATCAATTAACTTTTCATCATCATCTTTATAGGATATCCGTTCAATATCTATGAAATTACATATTAAATCCATCTTCATATTCCTATTCATTCTCTCCCTCTATGTCAACCTCAAAATCGCCCTTATTCTCAAAATCTTCATTGTCTTCATTCTCAGCATCATTATCAACATTTTCCTCTTCATCTATGGTTACAATAATTTCCACTACAATCACTTCATTGTCTTCATCCTCAACATTCATTGATTTTTGACTGAGTCCACAATATATTTCCGTACAATCACCTTTCCTACATAACACCCAAAACAAATGAAGACCAATATATCAAAAATCCAAAACAACATCGAAGCATTGTACAAATGTCTATATATAAAAGAATTGCAACAAAAACAAAATGAAAAGACAATTGTGGTTGAAAGAAATTTAAAATTTAAAAGAAAATAAAAAGGTTGACAAGGAAAGAAGAATCCACAACAAGGAGAAGAGCATCTAAAGACTAAAACCAAACAACAGAAACATTAGAATTATTCCATGAAGGGTAGTGAATATAAATACTAACTCTGCCTTTTGTCTCCATGATCAAAATACTCAAAATGACGAACCAAAACCAAACAGCTTCCAAATTTTTTCATGAATCAATTTCGGTTCTGGATGAGTAGACGTTTCCGAGAAATGGTGGTAGATCAGATCAAACATTACCCAAATTTGCTTTATATCAAATTAGAGCATCTCTAATGGTATGATATTCTCTAAACTTTTGTTGATTCCCATAAATCTTTTAATCATTAAACTCTCATTCCGTTTTATTTTTATTTATTTTTTTCATTTGTTGTTCAACTAATAGGAACACAATTTCATTAGTAACTCCTCATAATAAAGATTTTTGTGCATTTAAAGAGAGCGCTGGAGATACTTTTAGTAAGATACCAATTGTGTTTTTGTGTCTTATGAGCTTTCTGAAAATCTCAAGTCTGAAAAGGGCGGACAAGATCCAGCAAACTCGCTCATAACTAAATAACAACAAATGGATTTACAGTAATAAAATTGCCCCGTTTGTTTTCAAAAACCAAATAACAGATAGAAAATTGCAAAAAAAATTTAATTTGAATCTCTTCTATACAAAATTAAAGTTAAAAGCGTTGCAACTACTTGTAAATTGTAATCACCACCTCTCCAAGAATACAATTAATTTGATGGTCACTTGCAAAACCAAAAAAGGATTCTGCCGGAACCACCATCAGCCTTCTATGGATCCTGCAGTCTTGTCTCGTACCCAAAGACAGTGCGAATGCTTCGCTGGCATGGCCGAGCATAATCCGTGCCCTGCGTTGCTCCAAACACGGGCTCCAGTTCATGTATTCTCCACTTTTGACATGAAAGTTCAATCATACAAGTGAAATTTTTAGGAATCCTGAGCAAGCATTAAATGTAGTTGTAGTTCACAACATCTCCTTATCGTAAAAGGCGAGAAGTTGTTTAACATGATTATGCCAAGCAGCAACATTCTGCCCATCAACTGTGACCCAGTCGACAACTGTAGATGCCGGTTGCTCCCACCACTCTTCAAGCTGCAGTACAATGTAAACATCATCAGATAAAGCACAAGACAGGAATGGCCACGGATTGGGTTGCGATGCCACACTTATGCCTAGAAAAGAATTGTGAACTAAGCCCTATATACCGAAACCTAACTAAGTTAAGAAAACTGCCCCCACCCATCGGGTTTGTTCCCGTGGGTATCAATAACAATCTTCTTCCATATCTGATTCAAATTTACCAGATAAATTACATGAAACAAGACAAAAGGTCTAATTAGACAATAACAATGAATTACATAAAATGATATATTCATTAGCAATAGTCAATTGAAAACACTGACAAAAATCATAAAACTTGGATGTGTGGAACAACATAGGATTCACAATATGAAGCCTAAAGCCTAATTTCTCTCATTTTTAGGAACAATATGAAGCTGCCACAATAAAAAGAACAAATTAACTCGGTTATGGTAGTTACTTACCAAACCTCGGACATATTTGCAGTCTTCCAAGCACTTCTGTGCATTAAAATTTGCAGTTTTAAGTTCAGGCAACCATTTCTCCATGACAGTTTTCTCTTGATCAGAGGCCATGTTTAAGCAATAGTTTGTTGTCCTGCAGGGTACAACCAACAAATGCTGATGCTGAGAGTTACAAGGACCAACAATTAAAAAAAAAAAGAACAGATAACATAAAAGGTAAATCGATCCACGTTCTTGTTGATCTAACTGATGAAAGCATGATAGAGCAACCGAGAGAGAGAGTGAGAGAGAGAGAAGCATCATGATGCACATAATATATGCATGGCCGAAGTGAAACATCCCAGCAGGAAAAAGGGATAGCCTGACGCCAGAAAGAAGCACTAGGCACCAAGATAATAAGGGCTCAACTTTCATTTAACCAAAGGATAACAATTAGAAGTTATTAGACAAACCTCAACATTGAAAAGAAAAAAACAAGGGTCCTCAGAAACTTAAGAGTGGAAATAATATGACTTGGAAAAAGGGTTTTGTGCACAGGGTAAAAAAAAAAGTAAGGACCGAGAAAGTAAATAAACCAAAAAGAAAACTCTAAGAGTAGCACAACATGTCACCTTTCATATTCTTGTTGAGCACGATATGCATGGTTCAACAATGCATGGCCACTTTCAACAAGATCCTGCCGTGTATGGACCAAGTTGATTGCTTTTGACAAGTCCTCCAACACAGTAGCGTCAGAACCACGAAGTTTCAAACAGAACTCCAAGGATTCTAAAGCTGATGCTAAACCAGCATCTGAACCGTCCAGACCTAGTTGCAGATTTAAATCACTTATTAGAAAAAATAAAACTTAAAAAGTTCAACCTGATGATCAAATTCTACAAATGGTTGAAGGATTATGGTCTCATCTTTCTATCAGATGGGAAGCCACATAAAGAAAATCACTAGACCTTAACATGGACAATTAGAGTTGTTTTACACATGTTAATTTTTCTTCCATAATATTTTATTGTCCGATTGAACTAGGTTTCAAAACCATTTGCAAGTAGAAATTGTTTTGGCAGATACCAGATAGAGGAATTCAACCTGCCACCTAATACCCTGCCAAAAAAAGCTTTAAATTTGCATATTCTGAGTGCTTCTATCTTTTGGTAGATAAATGAGAACTCACCAGCAGGATATTGAAGGGCAGCAGATATACGGCATATGGATGGAATAGCTGATGGATCCCTAGCGCCAGCTCTTGCAGTAAATAAAGCAGCATTCTTCTCTGCAGCAGCGACAGCCTCTGCTCCTGTAGATCCACTAGAGCCCATGGACTCCATAAGTGCCTGCAAAAATAAGTGAACGAGTAAGAGCTAAAGAAAAATAATTCTCTGACTTAATAACACAACAGAAAATACAATATTGAAAAAAATCTGTAGCAGTACTAGAGGTAAGCCCAAAAACATTACAAGCCAATAATGAGCAAGATAACTAAAGAAGCTGTAACAGTAGTCTTACTTTTGTTACTACTATAGCATACACACACACATAATACAAATTGCAAATAATCATATTCAAATTTAAGAAATTTCTTTATTGATAAGAATAGACATCCCAACTCTTAATGGACAAAAGACTCAAGCTCAAATCAACAATTCAGAAATGCATTCGTCATTGAAACAGACCAAAGTAGTAAGTTGTCAAATAAGACATGCAATAGAACATACTACTACAGTACTACAAACCTGAGGGGTTGAAGGTAGCATGTAGAGGCTATTATCAGGACTTCGAGAAAAGGCATTAACTTCTTTTTCGATAAGATCTTTTGCACTGTTAGCAATGTTAACAACTATTGTACATTCAGGAATAATGGTAGTTGATGCATACTCCCTGGCGGCTAAAGGCTGCTGGTTCCAGAATCCTGCTGCATCCTGCAAAGAAAACAACACAATCACAGTACGAAAATATTTCTAAATGATTGAACATTACATGGAATGTTATGGACCAAGAATGTGTCAAATCATAAGAAATGGCATGGTATCAATTCCATAACAAAGTCCGCAGCATATTCATCAGAAATGAATCGTTTAATGTACGAATTATTAAAATATCAGCAATTTATTTTAAGACCGTGATAGCTAAGGAGTCAAATCTATTTTCTCATTCATATTCTGTACAGTGAGGAGCTTCCAATGGACCTGAAGTGCATGTTAGCATTGTTAGATGGGCTTCTAAGACAAATCTTCCAATAAGAAGCCTCAAACAAATAGACAAAGGTATGATCGCAAGATGGAGACAATAGATTTATTTAATTAGGAGAAGATTCAGTTTTCGCCCCCTTATCTGATGTCCTAAAGTATCTCTCATTAATTGTGGCTCAAACAGATTTTAAAGCATCAAAGAGTATACAAGAAGGCTTAGATTTGGGAAATTTATTGCTTCAATTTACTTCCACCTCAATTTGGAAATGTTCATCCAGAAATTTTGGCAACATTATTTCCTTTTTCATGACTTTTCACAGTGAACTATGGGAAAAGATAATATACCAACACTACTCGTAAGTTCATTGAAATGACAACAAATATGCATGTGAGAATGATAACTGATGTTGAAATATGTACCAGGCTTCATCAACACTGTAAAATGATTCCCACTTCCCTGTCTCATGAGTTGCTAGAAGCTTTAAAGATGACTTTAAAGATGGTTCTTACCATATTAGCCCTCAACAAGGCAGTATATATGGCTTCAAGCTCAGATCTGCGTGCATCGAACTCTTCAATCTTCTTCCACTTCTTCCTTAAAGAATCTTCAGCCTCCTTTCTCTCTGCACATAATTTATTCAACCTTTGGATTTCTGACATCAATGTATTCAGGCTTGCCCTCAATCCAGCTGCTTCTCTCTCCTTGGCCCAAACCTCAAGCTGCATGGAGAAATGGAGTTTAGTTCAAGCTGATAATTCTTTCAAGGATTCTCAATCAAAAGCAAGAATTTTTCCATAAATAAGTTGATAATTACAAGTTACAATACCCCTTTTGGATTCTGTCATTGAAAAAAAAGATTTATGTAATTTCTCAATTCAACTTGCTGGATGATAAAAAATAATGATACTAATAACTGAGGAATAGGCTTATGAGTCCCCTTCATGTTCATTATTACAAGTATGCCACCTTAGACCTAATACAGTTACCTTTAGATGAGAGCCACAATTAGAGGCCCAACATGTCAAAAGAAGAAACATAAACTGTTTCAAAAGGTAGTAGAGCAGCCCAAAAAAGAACAATAACATTAATTATTACATCATAAAATGTATGAAAGGAAATCAAACCAAAATGGCGTCATAATATGCAGCGTCTCTCTGTAATGGCCAATTATTCGTGCTTTATGTTAGTTAAAGCGTCAAGTACATAGCCAATTATTGTAAATTAATGGAAATGCTAGAGAATGTCCGCAAATGAAATTATTGATCCCCAGAAGGGTTATAACACAGAAGTTAGGCTTTATTTGAACAAAAGTGCATTCCCATCTACTATAAAGGATTTATTTCTCCAGCCCAACTGTGGGGCAAAAAGGGGGAATTCAGTCTCACAATGGGTCAGAACTCACAAGACAGCATGTGACCAAATAATGAAGCAATCACCACACCACTCAGAAAAACAAAACATTTGAAAGAGATGATCATTAAGCAAGTTTCTAAACATTGGCCCGGAAATAATTTAAGGGACGATGGTTAACGGAAATGATACAAAATTAAAAACCTCAAATTGCCTGAGACTGCCCATGTTCTGTGATGTGCCTCCAACGCCTGCAGAAGAAACCACATCATTACTCCCATGCAAGCGTTTTATAAGCTTCTGACACATATCCCTAGCTTCGGCGGCTTTGTTAAGTGCATCGTCAGTAGCCAAAAATTGCTGAACATGAGCTTTCTGTAAAAATAATTAAGAAAAATATTACTTAAATGCCCCCAAAAGAAATACGATCTAAAAGATCATTAAAAAAGGAGGAAAAGGCAAAAGTCATCATATCAAAGCACACAGATCTCTTTATGATCGACTCACTTAAGATTGCACTGAACAACCCTAAATTGATAAGCTTAAGAATAAAAATTATATGCACTAGCTATATTTTCCAGACATATGTAGTGTGATGACAAAGCTATTATCTATAACAGAAGAACACCTGTCTTTCAAGAAGTTGATTCTGGGTTCCCCTTGAATTTACATCATTTCCAACCTTTCCATTGCCATAGAGTTGATAATGTAATGGTGAGCTCACATCAGTAGAAGAAACATCTGTTACTCTGTTGTTCTCGTACTTGTACCTGACAAAGGAATTTATAAAAGCTAATGAAATGGACATGCAAATTAAGAAAGCATCTTCAGGGAAAAAAAATAAAGAAATTAAGAACTTCTGTAAACATGTATGGCGAATGCTAATAAAACAAGAATGAAAGACTTGTTGGAAACAGAGTTTATTAGTATGTACATCCATATACAAGTATATAATTAGAAATAACGAAGATATAACTTGACAGGCAAAGATAAAGTACAGTGTTGATAGACAACTAATGAATGGTCTTATTTAATATCAGGAACAGTAGAATGTATCACTTAGATGCTATTTCTAATATAATCAAATGATGACATTTAATTTGTATCACTCATATTCATGTCGACGTGAAATTAAAACTAGAACAGTTAAGACTTTCAATTTCATCACTGAGCGGATTCCATCTGTTCAAGAAACTTTAGTTGTTCTAGATGCATTTACAGGGGAAGAAAGCTTCAACCAGCTTTATGACTCAACTTGGGTAATAAATGGTTGTAACAGAAAACCACATGTGGAATCCCAAAAGGCAGAAATTTCTGAAGTATTACAAGATAATTCAATATTATGGCAACTGACTTTGGAATCATGTAGCAACATATGCCACATTGTTTTACCATCTCACCAGAGTGGAACCTTAAAAAATTTCAGCATAGAGGCATCCAACTGTAAACTCATTAGCTGTAAGATATTTTAGCAAAAACAAAACTTACCAGAGGAACAAAAACCCACATGAATATTTTAACATTAAGAAATCAAGGGGCAGAAACATACACAAGAATATTTCACAACCGCCAGCAACGACCCAATATTAGTTGATAAAGATCATGAAAAAACAACAAAATCCATAAAGCTAAATAACATGGTTTTAGATCGACACCTAAGGAATTTTGCTAGGCTAAAATTAAACATTCAGTTAAATCAACCTGTATATTAGAGAGAGAGAAAGACTGCTTAGACTGGATTCAGCTTTCATTTTTTTCTAACTAATATAGGAGCAATCAATTTATAGTTGGTCGTCACCAAATTACAAGAGTCAGAGACTAGCATGCTTCCACAAAAACCTTAAAGTTTATCTAGCCTTATTTATGGAGCCATACCAAAAGAACAAGCAAAACTTATTAACCCACCCTTTAACAGCAGAGGATATAAATTTCATCAATGAGACCCATTTCAAGAAAACAAAACCATACCTTAGGATTTCTGCATCAGCTTTAACATCAGTTTTCTCAATTTCTCTAGAAACTAGAGTTTTTAGTCGTGAGGTGTATGTAGTTATAGCCTGAAGCAAATGAGGAGGATTCTTAAGGCAGTTGACAATTACAGTTCTAACTTCAGCAGGTATTTCCCCATCAAAGTCAATGCCCAACTTGGCTGCCTCCACTTGAGGATTCAAATGAATGCCACTTCCTTCGTAAGCTGGAAAAGAGTTGCATATTCTTTCAACCATATCATCTGCAAGGGATTCACATGCCTTCCGTACATTTCTTTCCCGAGTTGTCTCAATAAGAATGACATCATCTGCAGATTTAACGCCCTTAACAGTTGAGTAAACAGCTTCCTTCTCACTATTTGCACTAAAGCTGCTAACTACTTCAGTCGAAGAATCATGCCTTGACCTTTGAGCATCTCTTGCTTGATTGACATAGTGATGAAGACGTTTATGATATTCTCCAAAGATTTTTGCCGCCTCATCACATTGTTGATCATAAGCCTCCAGCATAGCCTGCTTATGCCTGCAATAGATATTTTTTACCTTGTTTGTGAATTCAAGTCCAGAAGTTAAAGTTATATTAAACCATAAGATCCTGCATACTCGTTTCACTTAATGAAGCTCTTCACAACTTGTTTAAAAAATAATAAATCAAAATTTAAATTTCAAGTATCTAATCTTAGTTAGCTACCTAACTATGCGTCTCCTTCAAATAGAAGTTTCTGAGTTCAAATTCCTCTAGTCACCTCATCCAAAAATAAGAGGAGAAAAAGAATAAATCAGCAAAACACTGATATTGTGAGCTGAACATTTGTTTCTTAAAAAAAAAAGAGAAAAAGAAAAAACCTCAGACTTGTCCACTAAAACTAAATTGAATAATGTTGGAAGACACATTTTCATCAATTAAAAAAAAACCAAGTGCTTTTAATGAATGCAAGCAGGTAACCCTTCATTTTGACACACAATGAATACAATATTGTAGCAGCTGTCATTCCACAAAAATAAAATTATCCATCGTTTGATTCCAAACTAAACAAAATACTTGACTATCTAAACCGCAAAATCTACACATGAAACCAAATTCGGATCAAAATATTGGAAACAAGACCTGTTTTTGGCACGCTCATCAAGCATTCTCTTCCTCTCAGCCTCCTCCCTTGAAACCTCCATCATTCTAGCCCCCAAGTCCTTCTTCTGCCTCCTCACAATGTTCCTCAACCTCTCCACCTCCTTGGCAGCCATCTCCCTCTCCTGCAACGCAGCCTCCCTGACCTCCGCAGCATTCAAAGAATAACTACTCTCCCCAACGGACTTCTCCTTCCTCCTACGCCCGCCACTTTTACTCCTGCCCTCTTCTTTCCCCGTGTTCACCGAACTGCCACTCTCTTCCCAGCCATGTACCATTATGTTCTTCCTTATGCCCTCCACTGTCTTCTCCGATTTCACTCTCCTCACCAAGAAGCCCCAAACAGGTATCATATTCCCGCGGCAAATCTTCCGAAGAGCATCAATTGAAGGCAATTGGGACTTGCTTGTGGAGGCATTGTATGGTCCAAGTGGTCTGTAACCCATCTCCTTCTGTAGCCATTCCAATATCACCTCCGGTTGCGCCGCCACGGAGCCCGATGAGCTCTGCATTGTGGCGAATTTCAGCACCGTCTCTTAGGTAGCTGCCTCTTTGTTTTAACACTACGCGAATCGCATTTGTGTAATATATCGGGAAATCGAAACCCTAAGTTGAATTGAGCGTGGATCGACGCGAAAAAAGAGTTTAAATTCGGATCCGAGAAACGGTGTCGTATAAAAGAATGAATCGGAATGAAGAACCGATGCAGATTCAAAAACCAGATTGGAGAGAGAGAGAGAGAGAGAGAGAGAAATGAAGGTGGGTGGGGAGGAGGAGTGAAAGAGAAGTTTTTAAAATGGAGGTCCCGCTCAGACAGGTTTGAGGAGAGTGGATTGATTAAGTCGTAAATAAGATATGTATGATTGAGGTATCATCATCAAAACACACGGCTTATTTGGTACTCGACAGCATATAATATATTTGTAAGTTTACAATGATCGATCACGAGTGAATAATATAAATGTAGAGAGATGATATTATTTTAATAAAATTAATTATACAAAATATACTATATATTTTACAGAATACGACATAAGCTATTGTTGCCAAAAGAGTCGTACAACAAATATTTTTGCTTTTTTTTCCTTTTTTATGCCACTAGGTGGGGATTTTTTTAAAAAAAATTAGTTAGATTTATTTAATTAGATAAAATATAAATTTTGGTCGAATAATTAATGTCACAAAATTTAAAAAACAAAAAGAATATGAACTTTAGCTTTTAGAACATATATGCTACTATCAACTTTTGGTTTGATTTTTACGAAAGCTTGCTAATATTTTTGAATCAATGGCGGCTTCTAAGTCCTATCCTTATTTTGGATAATGAACAAAATTTTAGTAATAAAAAAAATTCAATACTAAGCGTGTGAATGTGTGATAAAAGTTTCATTATCGAGTCTTTAAAAACAAGATAGTGAAAAAAATCTCCTTATTTTGGAAAAAGAAAGAAGAAAATTATAAAGATTTTTTTGTGATTTTAGAAAATAAAAGAGTTGTAAGAAGTTGGTTTACGGTTTGAAGTATATAAAGATTTATCTCCATCCATATAGAATGAGAAGATAAATAATTGAATTTCCAAGTGAGTTTGAAGAGTATAAGTACATTAAGAATTACTAAACTATTATAAATCTAGATTTGTTTTCTTATCTCTAATCGTTTTACATTTTTTTTACTTATTTTATATGTGTAATTAAATTAAATTAAATTTGAATTCAAGAGCTTTGATTGCTTTTACTTATTTACTTGAACTAATTTTTTATTTACGTGCGTTGCATGTAAATATTATTTTTATAAACATATTTTGAAAAATTTTGTAGCTTATATGAATAAATTATTAAATAATCAGAATTGTGACATATTAAAAAAATGTTTTAAGTATAAGATACATTAATTGGAAATTACATAAATTTTTACATATGAAGGGAAAGAATTTAGACGATATTAGCCTAAATATGCTTTATTATTTGATTTTATTAAATACAGAGCATATTATAGCTATGGCAAAAAAAACTTCTTTGTAAAGAACATTCTTTGTAAATGTCGTTGTTGTTTTCGTCAACTTATCACTTTTGAGGAGAACCTTTGTGTGTCCATTAAGGCGCTTCTAGATAGTGCGACATATACTTGTCCATGGAAGAAAACATGTTGTGGTAAGTAAACGCCAACATTCGATATTGTTTGTCCTTGTGCCTTATTGATTGCCATTGCAAAACACAAATGAACTGGAAATTGCTTTCTCTTAAATTGAAATGGATATCCCTCGTTTTCTGCTGGAGAAAGTAGAATTCTTAGCAACAATACTTCTTTCCTAGAATGTTGGCCCATTGTAATTTTTGCATGTATGACATTTCTATCCAAATTCTTTCAAACCGTCCTTGTGCCGTTGTACAAACCATTTGACGGGTCCAAATTTCTCAAAAGAATAATTGGACAATTGACCTTCAGTTCCAATTTTTTTTTTTAGGGGGGGGTAATCCATTTGGCATTAGCATATTCAGGAACTCTTCTTAATAATAATTATTGGTTTTGTTGACTTCCTTATGAAAACTATTGAATATATTGCTTTCTCTGAGAAACATCTTGATCATCCTTTCATTGAGTTGTTCCACATCTCATTCGTTTCTGCAAGTTTGGCTCTTGTCATCATTTAGTTTGCTGAGATTAAATTCTTTGTCAAATATGGGAAAACAGCGTGAAGTAAAGCATCCTGACTATATCAAGTGTCAAATTAAGTTGGTATTGTTTGTTCTAGTATTGTAATCATGTCTTCCTTTATCGTTGGTTCTTCTCCATTTCCTACACGAAGAAGGAAATCTCCAAACTCCTTGTTTGCACTGGCTCTCATATTTATACTCAATCTCAGAACTTCCATTTTAGGCCACAGGTAAGATTTGACCAAAATTCTATTGACTATTTGCTGCCTTGTTCCACCAGGCACTACTGGAAATACTTGTCTGAAATCACTACCAAACGCAAATACTTTTCCTCCAACAGGTGTTGGATAGCTTATGATGTTTTGAAGACTTCTGTCAATTTTTTCGATGGCTAATCTTTTTTCCATTGATGCCTCATCCTATATGATAAGGTTTGCTCTCCATAACAATTCTACTTGCCCACTATGTTTTGAGACTCCACATAGACTTGTCTCTGTTGGACTCAATGGTATACTAAATCTTGAATTTGATGTTCAACCTCCAGACATTATAAATTCATCTACTCCAGAAGTGGCAGTTGCTAGAGCGATCATTGTTTTGTTTCTCATATGAGCAAGCAAAGCTCTATATAGGAATGTTTTGCCACTTCCACCAAGTCCATCTATAAAGAATACCCTTTCTACTCCTGATTCAACTCTATCTAGTATTACTCTATAAGCTTGAAATTGTTCTTTATTAAGTTTTCCTGGTGCACCAAGGTCCTCTTGTGGAATGACTACATCCAATTCTTCATCAATTTCTCTAAAGTTAGAAGGTGCACACTCTGCCTGATTGTCTGCAATTTTTGGGAGGTCATAGTTTACTGATATCTTTTCCCATGCTTTGCAAATAGTAGGCTATTCCTTTTAAGGTACTTACCATTTACATTTGGGCAAAGTGTTCATGCATTCTCTTGAAATCTTATGACATAGCTTCGTGGTAGTCATTCCATAGTTTTTTGACATCAACTGGCCCGTTGTACACTAGCAAGGTGGCAAACAGTCTTCGTAACTCTCTTGGCATATGGAAGGTGACTGCTTCATTCATACACCCAGAAATGCTTTGATCTAATTCGAGCAATCCTCTTTTCATTGCTAACTCTTTGAATGTTGAGCATGGCACACCATCCACAGTTAACAAATCATTAAATGATGCAGGTCATCTGACGTAGTCCAACAATAATCGTAAGTAATACCTTTCACCTATGAGAAACCAAAAAGAATTGATGAATATATATTCATTAATTAGCAGTATACATAAATATGATATAAATTGCAAAAGAGCTTCCATAATATTGCTAATACTATCTAAGTTTTAAGCTGAAACTGTGATGATTTTAAATAAACTTTAACTTTTATGACCTAAATTATAATATATAATATGATAATATGAATTACAAAAAGATGTACATAATAAGAAGTCAGCAAAGAATTTTTTTTCATGTTATGTTACATTTAATTGGATTGGCAGCATCAACACGACCGATTACTTCGCCTTTTTTTCTCTTAGCTCACACTCTTTGTTGTCTATTCCAGACATAATGCTCTGGAAATTCCCTGTATAGAAACTTTATTGCATTGTCATCAACAGAGCATGTTTGAAAAACTTGATAAGCATAGTCTTAAAAACATGATCCCATTGAAGAACTTGTCGTAAGTTTTGATTCTCCCAAAATGTCACCGATTGTTTGTGAGGAAGATGCAACTGCTGCTTGCATTATTTTCAAAATTAAATCACAGTGACATGATTCAATGAAGATTACATAATTGAGTTGCGCACAAAAAACAAAACCATAATGCAAATTCCATATAGGCTTCAACAACACATGATTCAATTCATCAATTCCAATTAAACAAATGTAACCAAAAATACACTTAATTAAAAATGAGACAAATAGAGGATACGTTTCTCGGGTTTTGTGTCGGTGGTCGTCGTCAATATTCAACTAAAACCCAAATTAAAATGCTAAAACACACAACGCAGAGATAGAGGTTAGTCAAAAGATACAATAGAGCTTCAATCATTCCATTGTTGATATACAACTGCACTACTACTTGTCCTTCTTGAAATCGAATTCCAATACCAATTAAACACTAATTAAAGCAGAAACCTATCGAAAATAACTACGTTAACTCATCCAACTGAAGTTGTCGTTTATCTGTTGTTGTTGTCATCTGCAACTGTTACTGGTGACGATGCCATGTGGCCTGGTTTAAATGAAGCTGTCGCCTGTATCATGGACTTCTTGTCTAAGTGTGCCTTCAACACAGTGGACATTCAGAATTTTTCCTTTTATGAAAGCTTGTAATAGTGACATCACGATCATGACCAAAATTACATATACATGAACATGCATTACATATAATATAGATTGATCTGAAGTTGCATACGTTGTCCATATGGTTAGAGAATAATTTAGAATAATTTTAAGAGTAATAAAAGATTTATCAGTAGGACAATCAGGGTTCAAAAGTTAGACTATTACAAAAAAAGAGTTAATAGGTGGTTTCTTAAATACATTAGAATAGTTGTATAAATAATTTAAATTTTGTTCTTATTGTTTTTGGTCTGTTTAGGTGTCAAAAATATAAGAAATTGAGCTGATAAGAAGAAGAAATGTGGAGCCCCCTGATTGGACCTCCTAAGCACCTCACCACCTCGTGCTTAGGATGAACTTGATAAAATCTGATGTTAAGCAAGCAAGACTCATTTGTTTCGTCCTCCGGTCACCTAATTGAGAGAAAACAAAAGGGGAAAATGAGAGAAAAGAGGAGAAGAACAGAGTTGCTTAGAAAATTTGATAGGAAACCTAGAAATCGTCAATTTCACGTCTATTGCATCCTAAGAGCAAAGTAAGCGATTTCCTCCATTCTTATCTGTTCAATATACATTAATATATGTATTTAGGGATCTGAATGTTGAAGTAAGGGTTTAGAGGACGAATTGAGCATAAACTCATATGAAGTGGGATATGGGTCTGTTCTCATCTAGATTTCAGTCTGTATCACAACCTTGTTTTAAGTCATTTAGAGGCGGATCTAGTCAAAGTGTAAAACATGAAAGTTGTTTATTTATGTGTCTAGTATATATATGCAAATTTTCAGATTCTACATATGAGTATAACGGACTGTAGATGTGAATTAGTGTAAATAGGTCTAATCTGGCGAAAGCTATAGTTTGATATTGTGTGTAGACTTCATTTGAACGACTTAGAGTCTGATTTTTGGTATAATTAAACCCTTGTATGTTTTTTTATATGTGGTTTAAATTTGAGAATAAAATGAGTTTTTTTGTTGTCGACGGGAGAGCATAACACAAACTGACCAGAATGCGAAAATAGGCCTGATTTGGATTCGTCAACTTCTATTGAAAATGGGACGTCTATAAATGTGGTATAAAACATATGAGAGTGTCTTATTACATACTGAATTTCATGCATAAGTATATATTAGAAGTGTCAACATTGGAACATGCATCATTCGAGCATCACATGCATAAATTCGTATATATGCATTCTGTATTGATAGGAAATTATATGGTTATGTGTATTAGGTGAGAAGGACTACGGAGAGGCTCCAGAGGTGAGCTAAAGTACTCCCGCTTGTTTTGTCTTGTGAGTGAACCCATTACGTGCTTTACGTGATATATTGTATATTGTCTGATATATTGGTATTGATATGAGCTGATATGAGACGTGTGAAAATATTGGTATTGGTTATCTGATTATATGATATTGGTGAATTTTTCTATAATCTGATTATGTGTCATTGGTAAATTCCTATTTGATATGCATTGAAGTATTGATGATCATATGTTGGACTCAATATGTGAGTTACCGGAATGTTATTGGAAATGATATTTGGGAATGATATTGAGATACATTTGTGTATACGTGTTGCATCTGATTTCATATGATTAAAAAGGAATGGTATTGGCCGATGTGTTCAGGTATTGCAATTCTATTGGAAATATTGGTTATATGAGAAAGTAGATGGAATTAAGTGTTATGCGCAGCTAAAACTCGTATAAGTCACCTCTAGAATCCATTTTACTACATTAGGTTGGCCAACAATTTATTTCATTTATTTGATTAGACCTATGGGTCAATTCTATCGAATATTGACAAGACCTTCGAGTCAATTCTATTGGTATTGGAAAGATCAATGATATCTGTTATATTGGAAACCCGGGGCAATACTTGACATGTTGTGCGCCATTACCGAATAAAACAAAATAGCATTGCATTCTTATTTAGTGTTCTTATCTTATATGGTTTACTTGTGATATATTGGGCTGATTGTATATATGATACCTTATTATATATTGTTTGATATTTGTTGGGTTCCTCATTGAGTTGCGACTCATATAAAGCACATAATTTTTCCCAGGTATCAGCAATTAGCTTTTGAGCCGATTTGTAGGCTTGTAGATACACCAACGCGACAGAGGTCGGGATGCCGTGATCACTCTCTCTCTCCATCAAACATGTGCATATAGGGTGTTAGAGGATGAGATTTTAATGACTCATCGTGTTTTGTACCAAATCTGCTAGACTTAACTTGTAGTGTATGATGTATATTACATGTTGACGAATTTTGTTAGTTCTGTTGTATTTGTATTGATAGTTTATACTTGTTGTAATCTCGTTCATATATATGCAAGTGCTATTATATATTATAGAGTTATGTGAATATATGTAATACATGTATGGGTGTTACAAGTGATATTATTCTCTTTTTCTTTTCAGTGGAGCAAATGGTGACTAGTAACAAGAAATTTATGTTTAATAAGACTGTTGTAAGCTCATGTTTAATATGCTGGTGCATTTTTGCAGTGAAAAAATTTTCTTAACTCACAGCAATATTTTTTGTATCATCTTCTTGGAAATTTTATAATCTTTGAAATTGTAGCATTGCAAAAAATAACATCGAATGAAAATTTCCACTCATCTTATGCGAAAATTAAAAATAATCATCAAATGAACTTTCGAAAGGACTAATATGTAATGAATAAGAAAAATAGAGTAGGAAAAATTATAATCAAAACAAGAAATTGTTGTGACAAAAAGAATAAGTAATTTTAAAAAGTTAATGAACT
>CAODLS010249251.1:0-29754 GCA_948243855.1 Flueggea neowawraea
TTTGTCTCCTGTTTATTATCATATTGCAGGTGACTCTGAGAAATTTTGTTCATTGGACTTTGATGCTCAGTGAGGGATTTTGATGTTGCGGTCAATGCCCTTTTGACCGGGCCCATTTGTCTGATTTGTTAGATGCTCCACATACCGGATTTCTGTGGGTTTTGTTTAGTTTTTTGATATTTCAAATGTTTTAATTTGAAATTAAATTCCGCACTTAATACTATGTATGATTTGTTTTTAATAAACAAAGATTATATTTTATTTGTTATTCATATTTATTTAACTATGAGGTTTGGGTATAAGTTTTGTACTTTGAGGCTTGTGCGAGATGAGCCGGGCTCCCATAGACGGTTCATTTCGTACGCCGGTCGCGGCCCCGGAAATGGGTCGTGACAACAAAAATCAAGATAATTGTGCCACCAATGAGCACCCGGGTTCTGTGCCCCATAATTAGCAAGACTATCTGCTACCTTATTCCCTTCTTTATATGTATGTGACACCACTATAGTCATCTAACTAAGTATAGCAAGATAGAATGCCTAGTCAAGTTGACAGCACCAAGGGACCTCCAAAGTTTTTGATTTAAAGAGCTAAACTACCAACATGGAGTCACTTTCGACCCATAAGTTACTCTAGCTGAACTCCCTTGCCTTTTTAGTAGCAAATATTGCAGTTTTAAGTTCTGAAATAAAATTCAGAGCGTCACCAGTAGAAAATGAAAATGAGCCTTTTGAAAAACCTCTTAGGTTGTGAAAAATTCCTCCTGCACCTAAGGAAGTAGGTGTACCAAAAGCAGAGCCATCAGTATTGACCTTAATCCAATAAGTAGGTGGCGGTTGCCAAACAACTGGTATAACTTTAGGTGTCCTCTGTGGGTTACCAGCAATTCCTCTACGGTTCTATTCATACACCCAATTATGAAAATATCTGTCTCCCTGATCCATTTCCACAAGATCCTAAGCTTATGAAAAATATTCACAGGTTGAGCTTTGAAAATGAAATCATTTATGACTGTTCAAATGACCTAGAGTGTACTAACTATGGCAACATTCTATAAAGCCTTCAACTACGAACTTAACTGAGGCATCATTATAACCAAGATAAGCGACTTCAGAGTGCTAGTACACTAAACACAAATGCCAAAAAGAGAAGTTATTGCATTCCAAACTTGCATGCTCACTCTACAGGATACAAATAAATAAGTCAAAGTTTCACTATCCTCCCGGCAAAGTGAACAAGAAAAAAGGAAATTAAATCCCTTTTGCCACAGTTTGTCCTTTGTTGGTAGGTAGCCCAAATAAGTACGCCAACCCATAGTCAATTGAGACTGAGGAATAAACCGTCTCTAGATGAATTTACTCCAAGGTGCAACCTCTTGGAAACCATAGAGAATGCAATAATAGGCTTTTACAGTAAATTGGCCAATAGTAGCATACCACTAGATACAAACATTAGAATTTTCCTTCAGAAGTTGAACCTCCTCCATTACCTTCTTCACCTTATCGCATAAGGATTGACATAAAGACCATTGGCCATTCTCCAAAAAACTATGCACCTTATTTGTTAAAAACCATTGTTGCTAAAATGGAATTGACAAACGCATTGCCACGATTGGTTGCAACCAATTACCCATCTAGAAATTCAAGTCCGACTTAGCTGTAATAAGCCAAACGAATTGCTATCTCAAATCCTCATAAACTTTACACAATGACACCCATATTGTTGAGCAGAAATAAGCCTTCCTTGGCAACCCCGGCGAGAGTAAAAACCTAGACTCTAACATTAGCAAAGAGGTGTAGCTCTTATTAGAAAAAGCCATCCGAGAGAACCCAACATAGCCACATTAAGAATATTAATATCCTTCAAACCAATGCCTCTCTCCACTAGAGAAGAATAACAAACTGACCGGGGCACATTAACCAGCTTCTTTGCAATGACAAAGCTTGTCTAGACAAAATTCCTAATTTGTGAATTCATCTTGACAAGCATCTACTTAGGCCATCCGTAAATAACAAAAGAATGTAACAGTGAGCTTTGTATTACTGTTGTTACCAAAGCGATCCTCTTAGCCATCAATAAAGAAGCTCCTTTCCAGACACTAAATTTACTAGAAATTTTATCTGCAATAGGTTGTAAAAAATTTTGTTTTAGGGCACTGAATAAAATTAGAACATCTAGATAGGAAAAAGGCACTGCCCCTATCTTCATATTCTTCCCTTTCGTCAAGGTGGCAGCGCACCATGTTGTCACTACCTTACCGAAGAATATATTTGACTTCATCCAATTAACCACTTGACCCAATAAAGCATTATAGAAATCAAACATATCCAAAATGGCAGCCATGTTACACCTAGTGGCCTTAGAAAACATAACAACATCATCCGCATAAAATAAATGGGTGACAAAGCTCGTACCTCTAGCGTACTCCATAGGCTGAATTTTCCCCTCCTCTACTAGAACTGAAAGATATCTACTCGAAACATCTTCCACTAAACAAAACAAAAGCAGTGAAAAAGGGTCACCCTGACGAACAACCCTCGAGCAACCAAAATACCATGTTGGTTGCCCGTTCAGCAGAATGGAAAAACGAGCCAAAGAAAAAAAACTCTAAAATGAAATCTCTGAATTGTAAAGAGAAACCAAATGCGTCCAATACATTGAAAAGAAAAGTCTAATTGACTGTATCAAATGCCTTGTCTATATCAATTTTGAGAGACATATTACCTTCAAAACACTTCTTATAAAGCAAGATAAAACCTTCTGAAGCTAAGGCAATGCACTTCGCTATCCTCCATTTTTTAATAAAACCAACTGTTGAGGAGAAATGATTTGGTCAGCCACCAAACTAGTCTATCAGCCAGTATTTTAGTGATGATCTTGTAACAAAAATTGTTAAGAACAATAAGATAATATTGATCCACTGAGATAGCTTCCTTAACCTTAAGAATAAGGATCATCAAACTAAAATTTTATCCAAGAGTGATTTGCCCATAGCTAAAGAAGAATTTTATTGCCTTGCATGAATCCAATTGGACCAAATCCCAAAACTCTTGGAAAAAAAACCCCAGTGAACCCATCTGGACCAAATGCACTTGATGGATCCATACTGAAAAATGCATCTTAAATCTCATCACTTGTAGGCACAACAACCAATCTGACATTCTCTGCATCTTTGATCATCATTGGAACTATCTGCTTCACTAGAGAAAGATTTTCAGGCATCATAGCTGGAGACTTAAACAAAGTATTGTAATAATCCAAAATGTGATATGAAATCAATTTTGCATCATCCACTAAATTTCCATCAATATGCAAGTAAGAGATATTAGCAAGAGGCTTTCGCATTGTATGAACTTTGTGAAACAATGCAGTGTTTCTGTCTCCTAACTCCAGCCATTTCACCCCACTTTTCTCCTTGTAGAATTTTTTTTTGTTTTAAACAATTTTCCAAGTGTGCATGACCGTTTCTTTTCATTTAATTTGTAAAAAAAAACTAAAATCCATCAAATCTCTATTCAAGCACATCCAAACAAAACCCACTTCATTGTTACACCTATTCTAGCAGAATCCATCGAAAACCATCTCAAATTCAAGTAAGAAATCTGAACCCTAGCATCCAACTCGTCACCCAAACAAAACCCAACAAACCCACATGATTTTTCATGAAAAGGAAGAAAGAAAAAACAATAAATGAGAGATCTTACCTCAAATTGATGCAAGAAAATAAAGGAAAGCAAAGAGAGAGGAAGAAGTATGAATTTGAGAGATTTCAGGTGAGTTTGATGGTGTTTGGAGGTGAAATGGATGAAAGAGAGTAGGGTTTGAGGGGTTAAAAGAGAAAGGAATCAAAAATCACTGTTTTGGTGAGAAGAAGGGCAGATTTGGTAAGACACGACTATGTCTTACTAGATGTGGAAAAAACTGAGAAAAATGCAAATTCGCTCAAGGCACGACCTAAGACACGACCATGTCTTGCTTGACACCTATTGCATCCCACAGTTTACTTCCAAATTGTGTCCCTGAGACACGACTCATCACACGGTCGTGTCTTAGGCCATGTGATGCCATTTTTCTTCATTTTCTTAGATCGAATCATCTGCTTCACTGGCTCGAATACCATTATGATCAAAGAATGTTTAATCACTCCGAAACATTCATCATCCAATGTTTGAATCAAGTCTCTAAGGATCCGAACCAACAAACCATAATAATCAAAAAATCAAAAACCTATTCAGAATAAACCTAGATGATACATTTTTTTCTCTAATTATAAGATGATTATTAAGTCAAGAGTAGATACGCTATTCTAGACAGATTGTTTGTGTGACTCTGGGGTATTGAATACTCAATTTTCTAAGCCTTTTTTATTGTGTTTAGATCAAAATAAGAAGGTTTCTTAGCTATTACCAGAACTGACATCTTCATCTCTTATGTCTGAGAATGTGATAGGCAGTCATATTGTGAGGGTGTCGATTACAGTTAAATGAGAAAAAAAAATTATGATGCCTTTTAGATCAGGCTGAATCAGTACAACTATTTGTTACTTAGTTTGATAAACTGGTATGGTAGCCAAACAATCTTGATTTTTTAGTTACGTCATTTTCATGATGTTTTCAAGCCTCATCAATGTTTGACTTAGCTAGAAAGCCCTATTTTAATTTTGTGTCGACCTCCTTAAGTCCACTAAAGGTTAAAATTTTTTATTGGCTTCTTATGAATGGTAGTATTGCTTCTAAAGAATTTCTTTGTAAACAAAACATTCTTGATGAAAGTCAGCTGGGTTGTGACTTACATGTTGTTGTTGAATCCCAAGAACATGCTTCATTGTGAATTTGCAAATTCAAACTGGAACAAAGTCCTTGCATCATTCAGCTTTGTTTGGTGAGCTCCAAGATCAATGCTTGAATTTTTTAAGCAATGGATCTATTTGATACTAGGTCAACCAAAAAGGGAATTTTGGATGACTTTATAGATGTTATTGGCTTGAGAAATTTGGAAGTCCAAAAATCGAAGAATATTTAGGCAAGCAAGTACATCTGTAGATGATATTATTTTTCGTTGTATTTTGCAATCTATGTACCTTTTGAGATTTAAGCATAGTAGTTTTTGTTATATAGAATATGATGTATTTAGATGCCTAGATACTATTTTCTCCTAGGCATAGTTTTTTTTTGATATCCTCAGTGATGTAACTGAATTTCTTACAACATAGTTTTGCATCCATGATGGTAGCCTTTAAGACAAACCACTGATCAATTTGGTATCTACATCTAGCCACTAATTTGGTGATTGAGATTTTAATAAAATTACTTGATACTTGTCAAAATAAAAATTCAAGCTTTAAATTGTTTTAAATTTGACTCATTTTTAAAATTATTTAGGTTTCACTCATCCATAAATTGAATTGAATATGAAATTTTTTTTATCAAACTGTTGGAGTCCAAACACAAAAACACACTCACACAAGAAAATAAATAATAGAAAAAAAGAGAAGAGAATATAAAAATTTTTAACGTGGATCGGTCTCTCAATATACCTACATCCACGATCTTCACTAGAATAATATTACAATTTTTGGACAAACAAAATTATTAAAACTCTCTCACTCTCATAAACTCACTCCTAAGTTACACCCTCTCTAGTTAACTAGTTTAGAATTTTTGTGATATAAAACAATTAAGGCTCTAGGTCTGTTTATAGGAGAGAGATCCCTTGTCGAATCTACACCTAAGCGATGCCCATGGGATTCACATCTTTAATAATTCCTCTCCTACTTGTTGGATTCGGTTTTGATGATGATGAATGCAAAATATCCATAAAAAAAGGTGCAAAGTTACAGACTTGCCGATATTTGGCCACAAATCACTTACTCAGCCATCTAAGCACATTGAAGGATGCAAAACTAACATCTACACAAGCAGGAGATGTGCAATGCACTTAGATGTAAAGAAAAAAAATTCCAGACAATGATCTATGTGCACAAAACAATGATCAAACCACGTAGAAAAGCACGTCCAAAAGAACAATGAGCATAAGGTCTTTATCTACACACGTAGTGTATTCCCTAAGCACGTAGACGAAGGTGACACCATGTCTGAGATGAAGTCAAATTTCATCAGTGTGTCAAAATTTCAAACGGGAATATTCTCTGACAAAAATTCAGATGGTGCCAGAGAAAAATCAGCTCTATGCATATAGTAGTGCATACTAAGCACGTAGACGAAGATGAGTTGGACTAGCTAATAAAGCCAAACCAAGACACTTCTCAAAATTTGAATTTGAATATTCTCTGAAACAAAACACGTGAAAAATCAAAGATGTAGTATTTTATGAATGACTATGCACGTAGAAGGAGGAACAACAGACGTAGCAAGACACTAGGTGAAAAATTGCATATTCTGGAATTAAGATCAATGCTCGGACAATGTAGTACAATGTATACAGAACGTAGTACAAAGCACGCAAATCATGAGTCTATGCATGTAGAAGAGGAACAATGCACGTAGATGTTGATCCACTCGAAGCTTAAAACACTTAAATTCTAGCAACGCACGTAGACTTGCTATCAACACACATTGAACTCAGATGGAACATCATACTATGCACATAAAAGGCGGTGACATCATTACTAGACAGAATTTCTATTTGTTTCACAACGGTTAATTCAAAACTCCAACATCTATATTGTTACAAGTAGTTATAAATAATGTCCCAAATCAGAAGAAATAAGAAAAAGACCTTTGCTAAAACTTTCTATTTATTTTCTCTCATTTCTACCTTGGTAACCCATTTAAGCTATTTATTTGCAATCTTATTTTTGGCTTGGTATGAGCCTTAATCTGTTATACTCTTGGGTTGAATTTGTAACAAGCAAGGTATTTGTTTGAGGGTAGATAGGCTTTCTTGTTGAGCCTTAGAAAAACAAGAGTAATTGCTAGTAAGCCTTAGAAAACTAGTGGGTGATGGTTTGCTAGTTGATCCTACAAAAAATAGAAGTTTGATTTGCTTGTTTTGTCGCAAAAATAAGTGAAAACGGTTTTCTAGTTGAGCCTACAAAAACTAAGGAAACAATTTGCTAGTTAAGCCTGCAAAAACTAATAGTATGGTTTTCTTGTTTTGTCCTTAAAACAAGGTGTAACGGTTGGCTTGTTGAGCCCACAAAATAAGTGGTGTAAACAGTTTGCCTCCACCTGTAAGTGAGGAGTTAGTAGATTGAAATTCTCTAATGGATCTAGAGGAGTGGACGTAGGTTAAGAGGACCAAACCACTATAAATTGAGTATTTGTTTTCTCTCTCTCTTACTCTCTTTACATTACTTTATGTTAGTTTTAAGCCCTTATCCAATCATGTATACATTGTCATTTTGTTTATTTAATAAAGAGGCATTTTATTTCTATGAAATATTATATGTTTTATGAAGATAAAACTCCATGAATGGTTTATTTTTTCTTATGCCATAAAATGTGTGACTTGATATTAAAACCATAAGGATAAAAGGAATACTATTTTAAATGTCCCAAATCGATTATTATCACGGGAATGATAATGAATTAAGGTTAGTATGTTGCTAAGTGGATAATCATGTTTTACTGATTATGGATATGAGATATCACTTAAAACATAGATACATGTTGGGAACATGTATTGGACTGGCCCGTTATGAAAGCACTTCATAGATTGTTGTCATAAGTAGCTTTTATGCAGTGGTGATATTTGAGTCCTCAGAATGAAACTCATCATTAACTCCTACATAAGGAATCACATGTTTTGACTTAGTCAAACATTATCTGTAACAGAGTAATAATAAAGGCTATGATTGGATATGTCATGAATCATGTAGAAGAGTGATAGTGAGAGTGAATTTGTTCCTCTTATGAAGAGTGATATCTCTTGGCCACTTGATGAGTATGATTGATGGAATGTATGAATACTCGAATGAATTGATAAAGGGGTTTATCAATGTCATTTATTATATCAATCTACTTGAGATCAAGAAATATTTTAAGCAATATAAGATATATGACCATGCTTTATGCTTAAATGGGATATCATGAGACAAAAGGACTAAATATCAGACTGTGAAATGTTAAGTCGGATCATCGACATCCACACGATTTTGGGTTGCCATAATGTATTACTAGATACCGCTTATGAACTTTGGGCCCAGGGTTTGGGATAAAGCCCATTGCCAATTTTGAGTGGGCCTATTGGGTCACACACAAGCACAAATTGGATTGGTCCACTAATAATCTCTCTTATGGTGATTGAATTATTAAGATGATTAATTTGATTAATTAATAATAATTCATATTTTTATGATTTATGTGTTAAATAATATTTAATACATAGTCCGTTAATGTAATAGACTTTTAATATGAATCACTAGTTATCATAGTCATGGGTATTTAATTATGTGTGACATAATTCGGCCCATGTGAGTGATTTATTAAATGACAATATATCATATAATTAAAATTCCAATGACATAACAAAACCCATTAGAATTTCTGAACAACTCAGCCTAATTAGGAGGGAGAAATTCGGTGCACACACACCGCTCCTCCTATTTTTTTGGAGTCTCTTTCCTTGTGTGACAAGGAGAATTTTCGGCACACCCACACACTAATTAGGAATGCATAACTAATTAGGAGTGCATGACTAATTAAGAGTGTTTATTCTTGTGGGACAAGAAAGGCAAACTCTAGTGTGATTAGGATAGGAAATTCGGCATACATCTTCTAATATAGGAAGAAGCAGAATTTTGGAGGGCAAGGAATGGAATTTCAAAAATTATTTTGTACACCTATTTAGGTCTCCTCATATACCTATAAATAGGGTGCATTCCTTGCTATTCCTCTCATGGCTTGACCGAATTAGTGAGTGCTACAAACAAATAAAGAAAAAATATTTGTGAGCTTTTAAAATAGAAATTCTAAAAGGGTGCTAGTACACTCTACCAATCCAAAGGAAGTTCGTTTGTGTGGATATTTCTAAACACGTTCGCGCAAAGGCAAAGTGAGACGAAGGGTGGTTCAAGTTTTTGATTACTAAAAGCTACACCCACATCTCATACGATCAAACATTCAAACTTTGGATCTAAGGTAGACCTACTAACCTTAATCATAAATGTTGATATGCATGGATCCTTGGTGGAATTCTAGGCTTAAAATTTTTGTTATTTCTGTTGCGTTGTATGCTTATGAATGTCATAAACTAGCCACGAATTCCAACACTTTATATTTGCATTATCTTGTTGGTGAATTGGTGGTTTTATTGCTTCCACATTTAACTTTAATTTTGATTTGAAAAGAACTTTTTTATTTGTTTTATTCTATAAAATATTTTCAACAAATTTTTTAACTTGTTAAAACTCTAATTCACCTCCCCTCTTGGAATGTCATTGTACATTAGGACGGACTGCAACTTTCACTACTCAATGTGGGATTTGGGGAGCTATCCCAACAAATCCTCCATATATCCAAATCCCTATATGTTTCAACATTTTTAGAAAATCTCACTCTTTTGGCGGTATTCATCTTCTTTTTCCTACTGCTTCCATTATCAAGGGAACATCCATTCAAATAATAAATATTCTTTCCCTTCTTCTCCATTGAAATATCAATCTGTCATCTTTGAACACATTGCAAATGTCACGACCATGACCAACATTGCATATACAAGAGCATCCATCGTATGTGATATGCATAGTACGTGCATCGATCTAGCATTGCATACGTCATAGTTACATTTTCCAATATGGTTTGAGAATATTTTAGAAAAGGTTACAAAAGTGATTAGAGTTTATCGGTAAGAGAATCAGGGTCAAAAGTTAAACAATTAGGAAAGTGGGGTAAATAGGTGGTTTCATAAAAACATCAAGATAGTTGTGTAAATAAGTTTAATTTGATTACCATGAAAATTCTGTAGTTTTAGTCATGCTTAGTTGTCAAAAGAAAAGGAGTTGATGGGAAGAAGAAACACGGTGGTTTTTTATTAGACCTCCTAAGCACGTCGCCACCTCTTGCTTAGGATAAATATGATAAAATCAAAAGTTAAGCAAGTAGGACACCTTTTTTCATTATTAGGTCATGTAATAGAGATAAAACCAAAGGGAAAGGGAGAGAAAAGAGGAGACGAATAGATTTTCTTAGCAAATTTGGTGAAAAACCTAAAAATCGTCAATTTCACGTCTACTGCATCCTAAGAACAAAGTAAGTATTTTCTCTATTATTATATGTTTAATATTCATTATAGTATTTATTTAGAGGTTTGAATTTTGAATAAATGTATTGGAGCATGATTTAAGCATAAACTCATATAAATTGGAATAGGGGTCTCTTTGCATCTAGATTTCAACCTGTATCACAACACATTTAGAAATGGACGTAATCAAAGTGTAAAATATGAAATTTATTTATTTATGTGCCTAGTTTATATTTGTAAATTTTAAAATGCTACATATGTGTCTAAAGCACAATATCTATGAATTAGTGTAAACAGGTCTAATTTGGCAAAAGCTGTAATCCGATATTATGCGTAGACCTCATTTGCGAGATACAGAGTCTAGTTTTTTGTATAGTAAACCCTTATATTATTTATATATGTGGATTAAATTTGAGAATATAATGAGTTCGTTTGCTTATCGACGGGAGAGGATAACGCAAAATGGTTAGAATGTGTAAATAGCCTTGATTTACATTCTGTCAACTATCATTGAACATTAGACGTCTTTAAGAGGGGTCTAAAACATATGAAAATGTATTAATTCATATTTAAATTCATGTATATGTACATATTAGAAGTGTCGCACTATTGAAACATGCATCATTTGAGCATCACATGCATATAATGGTTCATAGGCTTTCTATATTGAAAGGGAATTATGTGATTATATGTATTAGGTAAGGATGGTTGCGGTTAGGCTCTAGAGGCGAGCTAAAGGAGTCAAACTTACTTTGTCTTGTGAGTGATTCCATTACATGGTTTGCGTTGCTATTTTTGTGTATTGTCTGATATATTGCTATCACTATGAGCTGATATGAGATATGTGCAATTATTGGTATGGGATATTGTTCATGATCTGATTATGTGATATTGGTCAATTCTTATATGTTATGCACTCAAATATTGACGATTAAATGCAGAACACATTACATGAGTTATTGGAAATGTTATTGAGCTACATTATGTATACTTTTGCATCTGATTTCATATGGCTTAAAAGAAATAGTATGGATGATGTGTTCAGTTATATGCAATTTTATTGAAAATATTGGTTATATGAGAAAGTAAATGGAACCAAGTGCTATGCGGGGTAAAACTCGTAGGAGCCACCTCTAGAATCCATTATACTATATTAGGCTGGCCAGCGATTTATTTGATTAGACCTACGAGCCAATTCTATCTGATATTGGTAAGATCTTCGGGTCAATTCTATTGATATTAGAAAGATTCTTGAGATCTGTTATATTGGAAACTTGGGGCAATACTTAACATATTAGGTTGTTATCGAATGAAACGAACTTGCATTATATATAATTGTATTTGGATAATTTGTGATCTATTGGATTGCTTGTATATATTGCACCATTATCTAATGTTTGATATGTTGGTTTCCTCATTGAGTTGCGACTCATATAAAGCACAAAATTTTTCCCAGTTATCAACAGGTACTCATATAAGACATAATCATATGATACATATAGCAAATATATATACAAAAGATGCATAACAAGATGTTCATAGATAGTAAAACTTGTAAACACAAAATTTGACATGTAGTACAAGCCAGATTTGGTAAACAAAGGTTCTATGCATGGTAAAACTAGTATGAGCCACCTCTAGAATTCATTCAACTATATTGGGTTGGCCAGCGATTTATTTAATCAGACCTACGAGTCAATTGTAATGGATATTGGTAAGGCCTTCAGGTCAATTCTATTGGTATTGAAAAGATTCTTGTGATCTATTATATTGGAAACTCGGGCCAATATTTGACATATTGGGCCATTACCGAATGAAACAGACTTGCATTGCATATGATTGTATTTGGATAATTTGTTATCTATTAGATTAATTGTATATATTGTACCATTGTATAACATTTGACATATGTTGGATTCTTCATTAAGTTGCAACTCATATAAAGCGCAAAATTATTTCCAAGTATCAACATGTTAGCTTTTGAGTTGATTTCCAAACTTGTAGATACAGAGACACAATAGAGTTCGGAATGCCGCAATCACTCTCTCTCCTTACCACTTGTGCATATAGGGTTTAAGGATGAGATCATCATGGCTCATTATGCATTATACCTTTGTCTACTAGACTTGACTTGTACTATATGATACGTATGTTATGTTACGAGTCTTGTTGGTTTTATTTGCAAACATTTTGTTGAAACTCTTTTACGAGTTCTATCTTGAAGGATTTGTTGTAAATTTGTTTGTGTATATGTAAATATTGTTATATGCTATAGATTTTACAAAAATGTGTTATAGAAGTATGGGTGTTACAATAAAACTCTTCATCACCAACATATTTATACCTACAATATGCCAATTCACCCAAAGGAATTATATTAGCTCTTGTGAAAAACTTGAGAATGGAATGGCAATCCAATAGAGGGTGAATTGGATTTTTATCAAGGTGAGAATTTTGTTGAAAATCTTTTATAAATCAAAGCAAATAACAAAGTCTTTTACAAACAAAAACAAAGTGTAAATGTGGAAGCAATAAAACAACCAATTCATAATCAAAATAAATCAAATACAAGATAAAGTAAAGAGAGTAAGGGAGAGAGAAAATTAAAGCTCAAGATTTATAATGGTTCGGTCTTCCTTGACCTACGTCAACTCCTCTAGATCCACCAGAGAATTCAAATCAACTAGCTTCCTCACTTGTGGGTTGAGGAAAACCGTTACACCTTATTTTTGCGGGATCAACAAGAAAATCATTACACACTTGTTTTTATGGGCTCAACAAGCAAAACGAATCCCTAATTTTTGCAAGCTCAACTAAAAACCTGAATCCACTTGTTTTCAGGACAAAACAAGCAAACCAAACCTCTAATTTTTGTGGTATCTACTAGCAAACTATTACACTAGTTTTCTAAGGATCACTAGCAATCACTCTTATTTTCTAAGGCTTAACAAGGAAACCTATCTACCCCAAGCAAATAACCTTGCATGTTACAGATTTAACCTCAAGATATAGTAAATATAAATATCACACCAACCCAACAAGAATATTTCAACTAAATAGCTCAAATGGGTTAGGAAAGTAAAGAAGAGAGATAAAGTGAATAGCAAGTCTTAGCAAAGGTATCTCTTACTTCTCTTTTGTCCTGGGACGTCTATTTATAGCTACTCTTCAAAATATAACCGTTAGAGTCTCGAAGTAGCCATTGTAAGATAAAACAAACACTGTCCAGAAATGACGTCACTGTCTTCTACGTGCGTAATGCCTTGTTCCATCTAGGTTCAGCGTGCATTGATAGCAGGTCTACGTGCATTGTAAGAACTCCAGTGGTCTCGGCTTTATATAGATCAATATCTACTTGATTTGCTTCTCTTCTACGTGCGTTGATCTTAAGTTCTGCTTGCTTTGTGTCATGTTCTACGTGCATAGCTTCAAACTTTAGAATATGCAGTTTTTACCCAGTGGTTTGCTACATGCGTTACACTTTGTTCTGTGTGCATAGACATTTAAGATTGTACCTCTGATCTGCACATGTGTCAGCACTTGTCAGGGAATATTGGAATTTGAATTCTCGATGAGTGTCTTAGCTTTGTTAGTTAGTCCAGCTCATCTCGTCTAACAGCTTAGCTAGCCTTGCCATGTGCGTGACTTTCGACATGATCTGAATCTATGTCAGATAATATTCCCTTTTGAAATTCTGACACACTGCAACAGAATTTGGATTTGTTTCAGTCAGGTGTCATCTTCATCTATGTGCATTGCACTTTGTCTTCTACGTGCATAGATGTGTATGAATATTTTTCAGTAGCATATTCTTCTCGTCTTCGTGCATTGTAGGCTCTGCTGTGTGCATAGAACTCAGCTATGCATGCATCAATGTGCGTATTTGCCATATATCAATAGATTTACAACTTTGCACTTCTTTCATGGATGTTTTGCCTTCATTATCATCAAAACCGAACTCAACATCTTGCACTAGACATATACTTTACATCGGCAAGTGTTTTGACAACGTCATTGTAAAGCTTTAGGCGAACTCTTCCAATGCCTTCAATTTTCAATTTTGAATTACTCACATCATAGATGTAGCCAAAATTTTCTTCTTTTTACAAAGCGCCAAAAAAAGCTCGATCTCTAGAATTATGAATTTCAGTAGTAGAATCTAACACCCAACTATAGTGATCTTCAACAAGATCGTCAGCAGTAGTCAACAATACATCACTAAAATCTTCAACCACATTAATTGAAGAATCACGACCTTTCTGCTTATCCTTTATTACTCTTCAAGTCTTGCTTAAACTATAGGCAACAAGATTGCATGTGACCGGTTTCTCCATAATAAAAATACTAAATAGTAGTCATATCTCCCAGTCGAGACCTCAATCTTCCATCATGGTCACCCATCATGCAATTCCTCCCTCTTTAGCCATCCTCTATAGCTATGAGTAATAAAGGACTGCTACCATATTCTCTCATCATCCTTCCATTCTCCTTCAAGACTGTCATCACATCATTTAACTGCAAAGTAGTTTTCCCTACTAACATTGTTTGCACTAACGGCTTGAAAGATTGAGGCAATGATGTTAACAGAAGCAATGATTGCTTTTCCTCCTCAATTTTCTCCCCCCCCCCCCCCCAAATTCAATAGCTAACACACTAATTGATTAAAATTATTAATGTGGTCATAAATATTACCTCCTTCATCTATTCTTAGGATATACAGATCCATTTTTAGACACAATTGGTTAGTCAATTACTTTGATAAATATGTGCTCTCCAACTTCTTCTATAAATATTTAGGAGATGTCTTCTTCAACATATTAATTTTAATTTGAGGGGTAAGTGCTAACCTGATATTGCTGACAGCTTTCCTCTGGATCGTACTCCAATCTCCATCTTTCATATTGCTAGGCTTTTAATCCTCCAATGTGATGTCGAGACCCTATAGCACTAAACAGTCTTGAATCATGCTCTGTCATAACGTGAAATTACTCTTTCCATCAAACAATGGAACCGCATACTTCAATGTCGTAGTGGACATTTTCTTTACAACTTTGTTTCTACTCTTTCTCTATTCTCCTTCCTATAATGAACCTTGCTCTAATACCACTTGTTAGGACCCAAACACACAACACATCTGTAACACCTTGCCCATTTTTGATTAGGCCCCCTATTATACCTCATTCGATTCTGATTGAATCTTGTTCATTTCTGATTAGATAGTTAAGTTGTAAGATGAAGATTGATAATTAAGAATGTTTGATGATGATATTTTGTAAGTTTTGATGTTTGAAGATGTTTTGGGGATGGTGTTCTTATGAGTTTAGGTGTTACCAAGCTAAGGGAATGATGCGACGAATGCATGCAAGTGAAAGAATTCAAGGAATACGATCTGGAATGGCAAGACATACGTTATCTGGAGAAGTTGTAAGGCTTACATTAAAGAATGTGTGGCATACGTCATAGTGCTAAAACGTACGTTATGTTTTGTGTGACATACATTGATCATGTATTTCACAGAAAAAACTACTGGACACATTTTAGAGCAATATAACATATGTTGCATGTCTAAAGACATACGTTGCACGCTCAAGACATATGTTATGTTAGGTAAGACATACATTGTGTCTTTAAATCAAATGAAATGGTGTGTTTCGATGCAAGGTCATATAAACACCTTTCCTATCGAATCCCTTCATCATTTGTCACCCATTTTCACTCCAAATTCTATCTTTCCTCCTCTCCCATTGACTCTCATTAGTTCCTTAACATCTCTTGAAGTAAGAACAAGCTTTTAATCCCTTTCTTTGTTCTTTTTCATGCAAGGTTCTTCATGATGTGTTAGATGACATTTTTGGCTAGGGTTTCGGTTTCGAATGATTTTGATGAAATGTAAGTTAGATTTTTGTTAGATTATGTTAGATCTTGCTTGAATGAAGTTATAAATGTATGGATTTGGTTGTTGATGCATGTATGTTGAGATTGGAACTTGGGTGACGATTTGTTAGTTTTGAACAAATTTTTGGTTTGATTTAAGTTAGATTTTGTAAGATTAAGATTGAATGACCATGAAGATGTGTGAGTTTTGGCTTGGAATCAAGATTTGAGTTGTTCTTGAATTGGGTTAGGGTTTGGAAGAATGAAATTGTGATTTTTTATGATTTATTGTTTGCTTGATGGAATTGATCAATGATTCATGTATTTGAGCATGTTTGGAAATGATTTAGGTGATTTGGAACGTTGGTGTTAGTTTGTACGGCTTTGGGGTGTTTTTAAAAAGGTTCTGATGTGAGGACTAAATTGTAATATTTTAAATGTTTGAGGTTTGAAATGTAAATATGCTATACTTAAAGAACTAATTTGTAAATTCTAAAAATTTTAGGGAGTGATTTGTATTTTTCCATGACCATAAGGACTAGAATGCAATTTGGAAAAAAATCTGGGATTAATTCTATAATTTTATGAAGTGTCCGAGAATTGACGAAATGGTTAGACATTCGATCAAAATAAGATTTTCGATGTGGCCATGGATTTGGGTTTCTACATTTTCATTCGTGCATATTCAGTATTACCACAGCTACCACGTCCGATTCCTTTGCAATAAATCTATGTCTTCAATCCTGTTTGATTTCTGTGGTGACCAACAATCCACCGGTGGTCCATGATTTGGATTATTTGGCTCGGTGTTCAAATGAGTAGGATGCTATCTCTAGGCATATAGACTGTGACTTTCTAAAATTATATGCTTTTGTTGTACTCCAATATTTGCATGTAATCCGGACTAATTAAAAGATTGAAAATCTTAAAATCTAATTTATATGAAACCTCTGTGAAATGTAAATCCGTTTTGAAATATTATGTTTTTCTGTAAATAAAATATTTTGTTTTAAAACTTAAATATATATTTTTGTACTAAATATTTTGTTCTGAGAATTAGTATATTTTTGTAATTATTTGTTTAATCTACATGCCTGTCTAAAAAAAATTATATTTTCTAGTGGCAATAGTCCATATACGCCTTAGTAGCTAGTTTGTGCCTAAGTGGTTATTATGTGCCTTAGGGGCTATTATTTGCCTAAGTGACTGTTATATTATGTTATTTGCCTTAATGGCTATTTTCTGCTTCTAAGAATATTAATTAAGTTATGGAAGAAAATATTCAGATTCTGTATGAATGCATGCTGTATGCCTTCTCTGCGAACCATATTCAAAAAATGGTTTATAATTTATATATATGTACGTATGGGTGTATATCTATATTGTATAAGTCATATACGTGCTTGTGATATTTTCAAAAAATATTTTCAAAACGGTTTATGTGATATCCTAAAGACGCTCTAGAGTGTTGTCCCCTCATTCCCTTCCTTAATATTTCAGGTTATTTCGCGTTTGCTCCATCTAATCTTCGGCGCTCAGTAAGGTATCCAATTCGGCAGTGAGTACCCTTTTGCTCGGGCCCCAATCTGTCTGATTATTAGATACTCCACACTAGGATACTAGTAGGTTATGATTTTGTATCTGATAATATTTCGTTTAAAGTGATTTTACTTATAAATATTTTCTCTGAATTTGATACTATAGTTATTTATTTATAAATGTTATTAGGTAGATGTCTGATTATCTGAAACTTATGCGAGATGGGTTAGACCTATGGTTTGGTTCGTCTTGAACGCCAGTTATGGTCCAATCTCAAGTCGTGACAACACCCAAAAATAAATAATAGAGAAAAAAAAGAGAAGAGAATACGAGAAATTGTTAACGTGATTCGGTCTCTTAATTGACTTACGTTCACGATCTTCATTAGAATAATATTACAATTTTTGGACGAACAAAATTATTAAAACCTTCTTACTTTTACAAATTTAAGTCTAAGTTATACTCTCTCTAATTAACTAGTTTAGGATTTTGTGATATAAAACAATTAAGATTCAAGGCATATTTATAAAGGAGAGACTCCTTATCGAATCTACACTTCAGCGATGTAGGATTCGCATCTTTAATAATTCACCTCGTATTCAATGTAGAATTAGGCAAATTATGTCAAGACAAACTAAATATGAAATTGCTTGCAAACAACATAGCTCATTTACACCGTAGAGGCATTGGAAAATGTTTGCAAATAAACGAACCTACTTGAAAGATTTTAATAATTTGTGGGACGTTTATTTATTTGTTCTATAATACTCGCAGTGAGTACAAACAAAGACGTCGCATTGTCGGGATTGCGGTGCACGTGCCAATTGTAGAAATCATGGTCTGATGTATGCTTCCTTGGTCACGCCGCACGAGTGTTAATCTTTTTTAATTTTGAGGTCTCTATTTTTCGGGTCCCACTCCAACTAATGGCACGACACCACCACGTAGATTGTGCTACTCTCTAGAGGCTCCTCTACAAGACGACGGAGTCATACACGGTACCATTACTAGAATATTTTTTTTATCAATATTGATTATATTAAAAAATGGGTATATAATTATTCCTACCCTCACTATTTAACTTCAATATTCAATTTTTTTCTCCAAAAACAACCTTTCACTATTCAATCTCTTTATTGATAACTCGATCTAAAATAAATATTGTACACATATTTCTTCTGACAAAATTTTATATATTCTATTTCTTTACAAAGATATGCAATATTTGAATGAAAAAATTTCTAGAAATTATTTTAATTCGATTTAGACCAAAAAATCAATTTATAGGATAAATCTTAAATGCAACTTGTAAGATTTTGTTTGGTTCAAATGACTTAATTTCTAATTTTTTTACTCAATTATGAAATTTCTTAGTCGGAGAGTACCTCTCCAAACCCAATTGTGCTCAAAGTTTAGAGACTAGATTTTAAGTAATGAGATTCTTAGTTTTAAAATCTAAACTAATTGTAATCGTCCACGAAAAAGCACGTGAAAAAGGGATAATTAAAAATAAGTTAGAGTTTTAATGCAAGAAATAAGTATTATCTTAAAAATGTTTGTGGAAGTCTGTTTTTCACATTGTTTAGGAGTTTATACCAAGAATCACATATAAACATATTTTTCTCTCAAATCACTGAATTATCTCTTCAAAGACAAAACTATGTTGGTCAACAATAAATTCAAATAAGACAACACTTCAGTTGGTAAACCTGACAGTTGTCAAAAAACATGATTTATAATGAAAACAAAACCTAAGAGCCAATAACAGATCTAAAACGAACAATACTTCGATGAGATTGGTCTAATAATCATCAAAAAACACATTTCACACCATTTATGAATTCTCATATGTACTAATAAGCCAAAATATTACATCAAAGTCTATCAATGAACTACTCTTTTTTTCCTGTTTGTTTATGGTTGCGGGACAAAGTGATTGGGAAGTAGTAGCCAAAAGCAAAACAAACAAAAGAAAATGAAAGAATCTCAAGAAGTGGAAAACCAAACTGGAATTCTTAATTGGGATTACACGGCTAACATTAAAAACTCACAAATGGGATTGTATGTGTTGAAAGGGAGGAATGTAAATTACATGAATGGAGACTACAAACAAAGATGAAGCTGGAAACTAATGCTAAGATGTGCCCTTCTACGACCAGTCAAGCCGACGCCAACCTTACAAATGGGGCCATTGCACGTGTCTGGATGATTGCAACATATCTAGCTACACCTTCTTCTTCTTATTTTTATTCCAATTCAATAAATATTAATTTGGTATCAATCTGGAAGATAACTTAATTTTATGCATATAAGCTTCAATATTCCTCCTTGAGTATCAACCATATTTATAATTATAATGTATTGTCTCAATGCAACACATCACATATGGCTTTTTAAATATATGTTTCAATATTCAATCTTTACAAGAAACTTTTGCATTTTCTATTTTGTCGTTTATATATTCTAGACCAAATGCTGTGACATTAGTGAATTGATACCAACTTTTGGATTTTATTTAAAGTTTTTTCAACTGGCTTTATTTAAAGTTTATAATGTTATGCAATTTGAAATTTTAAACCAATTAACTAACCATTAAATTCTATTTGGAATAAAAAATTTATATATTAGTGTTATGATTTAAGTTTTTGTCTTACAATCAATACAATAGTTATCTCAATGGTCATATTTGTTCTGGACTATGTCTTTTAATGATCGTTAGGTCTATTCGACCAAAATATTATCCATTTCAAGACAACTATTGGCTACACTGTTTGGTTTTAGAGAAAGAAGTACTTGTAAGTATAGCGCATCAGTAATCCTCAGTCAAGGCTAAAAGGCCCGACAACATTGTTTTTTTGCTCAAATTCTTATAGATGATGTCAATTGTTGTTAACTATGTTCTTTGATGATTATTAGGCACACTTGATTGAAGTATTGTCCACTTTGAGTTACATATTGACACAAGATTTCGCCATTGAAAAAGCTCCATAATGATTTGAAAGAAAAAAGTGCTTATAAACAATATTTGACATCGACTCTAAAATAATATAAGAAACATGATACATCGATGTTAATTATATTAAGATTAAAATTTTGATATGTAAAATAAATAACCATTTTCCTCCCACGCAAGCCAACCATAAACGCATAGAATATTGATGGTGTAATTATAAACTTAATTTGTCTACTTAATAAGAATTAATTCTAAACTTAAAATTTGTCTACTGAATCAAGAATTAATTATTGGTTCGTAGAGTCGAACCTATTTGAAGTCAAGAGGAAAAGAAAAATGTGCAATAATATACTGGCCTAAGTACCCATCATGAGAGTGCAATGGTCATCTCACTATGCTATGTAACTCACTCAAGACGTTCAAACATCAATTTGAAGTCCGACAACACAAGTGAGGACGAAAATGCAATTGCTTAATGATCGAGAAACATAAAGACAAAGCTTCATTTTCAAACCCAATATTTTAATTAAAATCTTCTGCTTAAACCCTAATTTAAAGTTTTTGATTATATACATTAATTTTGTGTGTATTTTGAAAGGGAGGCAAATATTCAAAGTCCAAACCATAATATAAGGGGGTTTAATATAAGCTTTTAAAGACTTAATATAAGACAATAAGGTTGTCATTCCAATTAAAATGGATAGAAGAATGGCAATATTATAGAGAGATGGGTTTGTTTTTATTTTGTAAAATAAGTAGTGATATAATAGGGGGTTATGATGTGTCTGTATAGACTTGGGCTAGTTTAAAATTTTGTGTGTAAGAAATCAAAATCACAAGTGGAGACAACCTTGGAGAAGCTAAGGAGTGAGTTGAAGGAACAAGTTAACTATTCTTGTGAAGGGACTCTTTGACCAATCTGCCTTGTAATTATTTGATATCAACAAAAAAATTATGGTCCCTACAACTTTGTCACAATGTGTATAACAGCATTCAGTTCTTAGGGCTTAAAATTCAAACAAGTTTAATTATTTCAATCAAAGTTAAGAATTCGTTTCTTGGTATTCATACTATTTGATTAGTTCAAGCCCCACCACGAGCCCCCTTAGTGGTCAAATAAAAAGAAAAAACACAAAGTTGTGTAAATTTCTTTTTGATAGGTTATGTAAATTTTATTAGAATATATTAATATATAATTAGTAGATCAAATGGGATAATGGTAAAACGTAAAAAAAATGTAAAACATCTTTTTAATATTGTTATTGTGGATCATGTTACTTGATGATTACTAGATCTAATAGACCGACGTATTGCCTACTTTGAACTTATCTACTATAGACCCGGGTAAGTTTTTTTCTTGGAAAAGAACTTCAATTGTTTGAGAAAGAAATGTGTTTATAAGCAAGTTTTCACTTTGACTTCTAAACGATATGGGAATCGTAATATTACAGTTATAATACGTTAAATTTCATAAAACTATAATAACGTTATATGGCTCCTTCTCCTTAATCAGAGGTCTCGAATGACATGGCGTACAAAAACAAACATATAAACATTTTTGTTTTTTTGACAAACACAAGCACATGTATGTAGCCATTTGGTAATTGTCTAAACATTCTTTACAAACTCACTTTTGAAGTACAAAGCTTTCCCCCGACCGAAAAACCGACCAAAAGAAAATTACGTGCACAACTTTTCTTAATCAGCTTAAAAAGAAAGGTCTGTGTCAGCATTTTTTTTCTTTTATTTTTTATTGCAGAACATACACTAATCTTGTTCTCAATTTACTGTACATGATATTATATGAATGTCTATAATATGTATTGTGAGGTCCATTTTAGCTGTGATTATTCAAAGTTGTGTCTGACCACGCCAACGTGTTGATTATGGAACAGAATGACTAAATTGAATACAACCATTAACGTATAGTCTTTGGGTTTCTGTGTTTCTAGCACTTAATTTCAGGATCGGGCTGCATTGAACCATTTTACGTAATTGGCAAGTAGGCTATAAGCCTACTTGTCTAGTTGAGGTTTTTATTTTAGACTCTACACATTACATGCTTGTTGAACTACTGTCAATTGGTCTTAAACCTTTTAACTAATTTTCGTTCATCCCTCCGAAGAATTGTTTTTATTTGTTTTATGTTTCTGAATTGTTAACAATTTTTTCCTTTAAGTCTTTCAACATGATTATATTTTCATTTTTCTATCGAGGCAAAGATTAGAGAACAACTAAAATAATCATTCGAAAATCACTAGGAGGGCATTTACAAACAAACATAAATACTCATGTTTAAGTTTTGAGGAGAAAAATGCAAAAAGCGCTGATTTGGGAAAAAAAAATATAAAAAATGGCCTACATGTATAAGGGCGTCTACACTATAAGTGTATAATAGTCATGCTACCTTAGCAATTCATTAAACTCTCCCTCATTAAACTCTCTCTTTATTAATAGTTATACTATCATTTATACTCTACTATAAAACCCACAATCACTTCATTTCTTATTTAATTTATTTACAATATATAATTTATAATAAATATATTCATTTCATAAAAATATTTAATACTAGTTCTATGAATAAAAATATATTTTTTTGAAATTAAAAATAATGTATAAAAGATATTTATTAAAAAAGATTTATAAGATATGGTGTTCAATTGAATAAAGACATATAACTAATGATATTTAATTAAAAAAAAGATACAAAATATGATATTTAATCAAAAAAGAGTTATAAGATATGATGTTTAATTAGGTGTTACTTGAATTAAAAAAAGGAGCAATTATTATTTCGTCACTGAAGTAATTCGTAATCTCTCATTACGCTACTGAATTTTGCAAAGTTTCTTATTGCATCCCTGCTCTTAAACATCATCAGCCAGAACTAACAAAACACGTTAGATTTAATGATGTGGCATATGAGAGCATGTAAGACACATGCCAACATGGCTATATGAGGCTATAAATCTAACGTGTTCTATTAGTTCTGACCGACGGCGTTTAAAAGCAGGGACGCAATAAGAGGCTGTTTTGTAACTCAGTAACGTAATGAAAGATTATAAATTACTTTAAGGACGAAATAGTAATTGCTCTCATATAAAGAAATAGAACATATGATATAATAGATGGTGTTTAATTCAAAAAAAAAAGATATAAAAGTGGTGTTTAATTAACAAATATGAAATATGATATAAATAGTAAGGAGAAAAAAAGAGAGATAATATTTAATAGGGCATATAGTATGGTATACATAGTAAAGTATAAAAAAAGATAAATATATTGTAATAAAAGAAAGATAGAAATAGAGAAAACGAGAAAGAAAAGTATTAAATAAAATAAAAAAAAATTGTGCTGCTTCAACAGGTGGGATCTACTTTGCCAATGAATCCCACATAAGGTAGGAAATGTATAACAAGGGAGTTCAATAATCATGCTATTCCCTACTAATGTTTTCCTAAGGTGAAAGACTTTCGTTGAGCTTAATTAAGACCTAAGAACTGGAATTGAAAAGAAAAAAACAAATTGTTTATGGCTCATCAGGAAACCGAAGAAGCAATTAAATGAGGAATATATTTTATATTTTCTGACAGTAGTGCAAAAATAAAGCAACACAAACACTTCCAAAAGATTTGAGTCCACAATAATTTGACAGTGACTTTTAACTGGTGTTGTGAAGTATCTAAAACGTTTATTATATTATAACTGCAATTATATGCAAAAAAAGTTCTAGACAGAGGAAAAATGTGTTCACAACTCATTATCTTTTTATTATGATCGTGATGATAAAACAAATGTTAAGTGTGCTATTTTTTACTATGTTAAGTGTGCTATTTGTGTTGCATTAATAGTAAAATTCACTCTCTATTTTATTTTTAGAGATAAAAAATGAGATACAAAAGTGTATTTAAGAGCTACGAAACAAACAAAAACTTTAGATTAAATTCTGGATTCAAATCTCATAAACAATAACTTAAAAAAAAAGAGTGTTAATTTTAGTGGTGATTTTTTATAGAAAGAACATTGTTTATTTGAAGACAACATTGAAGATGCTCTAAGAATGTGAGTTTAAAGAACACCTATCATTTTTTAATAGTTGCTCATGAGATTTGAACACAGAACTTAACTTGTAAGTTTTTGCTTATTTACTAGCCGGATTATCTACTATGGGTAAAGAATGCCTTTATACTGTGTATATTTGAAAAAATTGATGACATGACACTAATAAAACAAATTATTCTCTTGATCTTATTTTTAAAAATACCTGTCATCTTTTCTATTTAGAAAAATAATTTTACATACAAAAAAAAGAAATATCACAATCTACAAATCTACCTCAATCTAGCATTATTCATCAATCCACAACATATTTTTACAATATATCTACTCAATCTACCTCAAACAAATATCTATAAATTATAATAAATGTAAAAAATTAATTGAAATCATTAGAATATCAACATAATTTTTTCTAATAATTTAAATTAGTTTTACTGTCATTTAAATCCGTATAGTGAGTATTCTCTGTATAAAAACTCGAAACTTATCCTTTCAACAAAAGTAAATCAATTTTTAGATTATGTGAAACTATAATCATCATTAATTTTTCAAGTGTTTTTAATGCGTGTTAAGCATGAGCATGGTTATCTACTTTTTTCTTGGATGCTATAGCCATCCCTAGTGACAATGAAATTGATTTGAATACGGCCAAATTCTACCTCTTTTAAGGTAGGTAATGGTGGGGAAGCTTAACCATTATTTACAGTTACGTGGGAAGGCTCACATGTCTATTATGTTTTCATGCTTCAGTATAATAAAAGACCAAAGAAAGCAAAGGAAAGTCAGGTTCTAACGCCAACTCTTAAAAAAACATTGAAAATAGCTGGTTTGCAAATTAGAACATGTCATCCGTATTAAAGCTTTGGAAAATGTGGTAAAACATTTGGATGCATGAACTTCCCCCGAAATGCTGAATAAAAGGAAGCCTTCTTTTTAACCCTTAAAATAGTAGGCAGCTCAAAAGTAGTCTTTGAGAGATTTCACTACCAATAATTTATAAATTTATTAGTTATTGATTAATACTAGAGAAGATAATTTTTTAACTCGATTACACGACGATTTAACATAAACATATTCAAATTACAAATAGAATTGATACATTTGTAACACACTAAAAAGGAGGTCATAAATGAGTTAACACTTAATACGTTTACGACATGATTTGATATGTTTAATTTAATCGTACAAATATGTCACATGTCAAATGACATGTTTAAGATTTGTGAAAGCCTCATTTAATAAATTAATTATATAATATATTGGTTATTTTCTTGAATTAATTATGTGTATCATTTCAATCATATCTTAAATGGATTAAATGCCCCTTATCATTCAATGAATGTAAACAAGTATTGACCATTTTAGATAAACATATTAATCGTATCATATCATGTTACATGTGTAATAAACAGATTGTGTTCGAGTTGAAAAATTCTAACACGTTTGTTAATTGTGTCATAATATTTAATCGTGTCGTCTTGACAAGTTAACATAATACACAGACACAAATTGTCACCCCTATCAACACGTTGATTATTAAAACAATAGTATTGCCACAATTTGAGAAAAAAAAACAACAGCAGCAATATTTGTTTAGAGTAAATTGATTTTGCATAAAATTAATCTACTCTTAAAAAGCTTGCATTTCCTCTAATTTTCCACTATCTGATCTATTTTATACAATTTATTTTTTTACCAAATGTACCTCAAACAAGCATCCAGCATTGCTGAATCAAAAACATATAGAATACATGTTTTCTCCCAGTGTCAAAAAATAAGGGTGTCACTAAATTTAATCTACTCTGCTAACAGACGTCTATTTAAAATAAATCTTTGATTTCATCCCTAAAAGGCACAAAATCACTGATTTTTGAAAATACAACACCGAAAACGTATTAGAGCAGAGGGGCAAAATCATAGTTCACCCTAACACTTTTATTATCCAATAGAGGTCTTTAGTTTTTTTGAATTGATTTGAAGGCAAATACTGCTGAAGCAATAGTTTAGCAAATTTGAACAATAAGAATGAAGTCCCCCAAAACATCAATGACTACAAAATTTAACAAATTGAAACCTAAAAGAAATTCTAATATTTTTATCATGACAACACTCAATCCGAAGTTCACTAAATATTTAACCCGCTATAATAACACAGCTTTAGTTCCATCAGCAAAGACAACAGTATGATCCACAAATTTTAGAAAGTTTAGAAAAAAAAATAAGTTAGCAGCATAAAGTGTTAAAAAAATTCTCATAATTTCTCATAATAAACCATTAAATCCTCTAACAGCAAACTAATCAATTCGCCAACAAAAGATGCTCAAAAACCAACACACATACAAAAGAGTTGATATGTTAGAACTTAACGTAAATTTAAGGCTAAATATGCTCAAACCAACACACACACACACATAATCATGTCTCTTACCTATTGAGATTCTCATCCCAACACAGGTCATGGGAGAATCTATAAAATGGGTTGTATAAAAAGCTTGAGGGCAAAAAGAGTAACTTTTGATGACTTTAGAAAGACAATTAAAACCAGAATTTATTAACAAACTCCCATGTCGTAATTCTCAGTTTTGGAAATTTTATTGACAGACTACCTTAAAACTAGTACATCTGACAAAAATTTCTTCACTACGATACGCCTAAAACTGAACTTGAACGATTTTATTAATTACTGAAACTTGCTATAAAATATTGCTCTCTTTATCAGAAAATTCCTTCATCATCAGCACCAGGCAAGCCTTTAATTACGTCACGTAAAGCATAGTAATGGCTATCACATTTATGGTCTGAAATTATGTTACTCGACAATACTATCTTCTGAAAATGCTCACCTGGATGTCTCTTCCAGAGCGTAAAGAATTCCATGCATCTTTCATTGCTCTTAGCAGAGTCAGTGTCTATGTTCCTCTTCAGATAGTAAACGGCACCTGGAACAAACAACTCCTCGGGAACAGTAGTGGCAGCTACTTTCTTTTCTAGAGAGTCCACATTTTGTAGTTCTTTGGTATTCACGGGACTACGGGAGAGTTTAATGATTTTTTTCCAAAAGAATCACCTATGCAAGACATCAAAACAGAAGTTAAAAAAAACTCTGGCAATTTGGTTAAATAAAACACATATAGTATGTATGTTATTGATATTATCTCGCCACTATAGAACTAATAACTCAGAAAGAAAGAAAATGTTTCCTTTAAATTAACACAGCTTCCATAATTATATGAGTCATCTCCTTCTCTGGACCAAAAAATATGATTCATCTCCTTCTCTGGACCGAAAAATGTGACTCATCTCCTTCTAGAGAAGGATAAGTAGGTTCTCAAACTATTGTCAGCAAAAGAGAGAGAACTATGAGAGAACATATACAATGAGAAGTTCCTGTTGATCGCAACTGTCTGAAAAAAATTAAATGCTCAAATTTTGGAAAATAGGTCTAGCTTTGTTGCCATCGCTACTGCCTCACCACAAATAGATCGTGGACATTCCTCATAACCATTCTGGTAACATAAACTCTAAATTACCTAAACTTGCAGGCACTAACATAATGGAATAGACAAGGCAGGCTACTATAATTCCATCTGATATTGGAAAAATCACCAATTCATTGGATAACAAAGGGCAAAATTACCACCGAGATAGACTTACCAGCAGAAATTTTTTTGGATCTGAAAGCTTGCATAATCTGAAAGTTTCCGAGCCACATCTTGCACAGAAGACACAACTTGCTTTGCATTTGAGACCAAACCTATAACCCTTTTCCAGTCACCATTTTCAACGACACTCATCCTGCACAGTAGGAGAAGATTTAAAAACAAAACAAGCTGACATCCAAAATGTAAACTTGCTTCAACATTGCAGAAGAGCATAATAACCAATCTATAATCACATGCCCTTTTGGAAAATGAACTGTGATCATATCTTGGATCAATTAACAGGAACTTATAGCTTACTTGCAGCATTTATGTTAACCATAAATATAATGCTTGAAAAAGGTTTGGAATAAACCAATGTAAAGCAGCAAAAAGAAATGGGATGAGATCATCCATCCTCCAGCTCCAAGTGAGCCATTTTTCTTGCATGAGCCTACTAATGCTAGTACGCTACCTTAGGCCCCATATTAACATGGAAGAGGACTAGAGGAGGCAGATGATCACAGTGATGAAAGAGGGAAAAAAAGGAATACACTAATCATAATTCATCCGTTTATAACACTAAGCATTGCATTTGGAATGTGTCCAATATCTCATCACATAATCCACTTCAATCGCAAACCATTCTCACCATTTGAAAACTAAACCAAAACCTCCAGCAAAGGAAAATAAAATCGAGATAGCCCCACCAGGATCAAGCAAAATGTATTGTCTTACCAAGAAACTCAACTATTAAAATTTTTCAGGGCATCAATAATTCTCCGTATGCATCTCACTTTGACTAGGGATATATTAAATAATCACACTTCATAGAGATCTGATGTATGCAGAAGATTAAGTCAATTAGGATCACAACAATTAAGCTTAGAATAGGAAGATTGTGGCTGGAACAAATAAAAATTAGGAAAGAAACGCTGTAACATACATTTATTAGAGAAAATAATGACAGCTGACTGAAGAGATATTCTCTGACTATTTATGCTAACTTAGATTCCCTCATACTTGTAGGAAAACAAATCCGAATCGACTTAAACAACTAAATAAATAATGGAAAAGAAAATAAAGTTAACTAAAACAAGGGAACTAAATAATTTCCTATTCTGAAAAGGATGCTCCTTCATCGATCCCCTCGGGTCAAAAAAACTCGGCTTTGACGAGTAAACTTTTGAGATATTCTTTACAGATGGTAGGATCAATGCTCTTCAGCTCTTCTTCTACTGTCCATATGTTTTCATTTGCTGGTTCTCCAAGCCATTTCACCAAACACCTTCTATATGGATTACCTCACCTGGAGCGCCCTTCTTTGACATCTAAAACATCCTCAATAACATCAGCCTTTGCAAGAGGCAATTGTTGTACTTAAGCTTCATTTGTAGCCGGAGTGTCTTCAAACCCATCAAAAGGATATAAGTCTGAAACATTAAAAACTGGACTAATTTGCAACTCTAGGTGACTGTTCATTTC
>CAODLS010249264.1:0-14183 GCA_948243855.1 Flueggea neowawraea
CTGTAGCCAGGTTTGCAACAACAAGTGTCGGGTGTCCTTGGATGGTAATAACTCCCCTCTTCCAATTCCAACAAATAGCCTCGACGTGATGCAGCTAACATTGTAACGGGACATTACAGGAAGCTTTGAATGTAGGGTTGCCAACTCTTGCTGGCTGGCCCACATTTGAGCAAACTCATCTGCTGCTTGCCTATCAGCTAAGATGTCTAGCAACCATGAAAGGTTATCTGCCTCCAGAGCAATTTGCTTCAAAATGGGATCTTTGCAGTCTGTAGGTTTGTCGTTAAACTCTGGTTCAGCAGCTTGCTTGAATGAAGACAACAGTGAATTCAAGCAACTTCTGCATGAGGTATAAATGGTTTCATTGCGGATATCAGCTGAACCGGAATAAGATGGAAGATTGTTATTCTCTCGAAGGAGCTTCAGTACAACAGATTTCATTTCACGCCGGCCTCTCTCCTCGCTACTTTTAAGGACAAGATCCATTATGTGCGAAAGTGTGTCCTTAGGTGGATTTGAAACTTCAGATGAGACTCGTTTCAGTACTGGTTTCACCCCAATGCCTTCATTCTGGAGTCTTAGAACAGAAGAGACTACTTTTTCCTCCTCTTCTTCTCCAACCCATGGAACTGCTTCCAAGTATTCCAAGCATGATTGAATACAGGAGTTGATGGCAAGAATTTCAGCGACCTGTGAATTCAAATAAAACATTGTCACATAATTATTCGCAAATTTCCAGTCAGACATTGGCCAACAGATAAAGGGTGTGAAGTGAAAGTCCGTCCAACTTAGATTCAGAACACGATAAAGGAAACAAGAAAAGCATCAACTTACTGCATCTAAATGTTTCCCAAAAGCATCACTGCACTTAAGAAACAAAGAAAAAAGGAAGATGAAAAGGTTCACTCATATTGCATGATATTATGATAAGAGCATGACCAGGAAATGCATTAATGCCCAAAGCACAGGAATGCACAAGTATGACTAAGAATACACCTTAAAATCATGCTCTATGATTCCAGCTAGATAAACGCCTAAACTAGGTTAAACTGGCAAAACTACAAGAGAATTTGAAGATCCTTTAGCCTAAAAAACAGAAAACCCAGGAACAACTACTCACCTAGAAAACATGACAGATCTTTGCTATGGTCATTCTGAATACACGATATCAGCAACTAATCCTACATACATAATATTAGTAATTAATTCTTCCCACAGTAAGACAAAACAACTTGTCAGCTATCAATTCATCCATCATGACCACTTTAACTCTATTTATGCTTCAAAAATCTCCAAGGATCTCATCGAAATGAAATTTCAGTACACTGATTGGTAACATAATAACATCCAAAATCTGAGTAATTCAATAACCAGAAAAGAATCCAAAGCACAAATTTCTCATTTAATAGATATCACCCAAATACTGATTCTTAAATGAAATCAAGAAAGACAAGCCAAGAGCTAGAACAAGCTCGTCCTAATCACTTCTCATCCAAGCCATTAGCTGCCTGGGCCAGGGATTGGTGAATTTCTTGTTTTACAGGATAGAATAGGCTCTTCATGAAAATACAAGCACTAAGATGTAATTCATTCAAATACCAGCAACTAAATGCGAGTGATATCTCAAGCATTGAAATCACAATCAAAGACAATTGATATTATGTTATATACCACGCATTGATGACAAGAAGATGCACACAGAAAAAATGTGTATCAATTACAACAGAAGGAACCGACAGAACTAAAAATTACCTTGAGAATTCGAAGCACACGAGAAACACTTTGCTTGATCAAACGCTGCTTCATGTCTTTACAGTACATCAATCCCACAGTTTCAACATATATCTCAACATCCTCACAATCATCAATCTCAAGACACGACAGACTAGAGTCCTCTTCAGAAAGCTTATTGGCGAAAAATGAACTATTCTTAACAAGAACATCCTTGTGAACACTCAACTTCACACAAAATCCCTGCTTCCCAAGCAAGACCACTTTCATATCACAAGTTCCAGGTTCACCAAACTCAACTGCCACCTTCCTTGGCAAACCTTCTACTTTAGGCCTAGATGGTCTCTCATTAACAACAGGATCGCTAGCACCACGTGTATCGGCAACACAAGTTTGTTGATCATCAGAAGGGATTCCTGATCTTGATGGTTTAGGAGGTGGCTTTCTCTCATTGACAGGGTTCTGCTTCTTTGGGACACTAATCTTATATGGTGGTGAGGAGGGTTTGGTTTTGTTCAGAGGATTTTGGGACTTAATTGTCTTTTGAAACACAACAGGGGAGGGACAACACCAAAATCCCTCTGTATTTACATCAATTGGGAAATTTCTTATCTTGGTTTGGCCTTGCTCTACTTTTGTAAGTCTAATTTCAGCCATGTTTGTAAAAGGAAAGAAAGAGAGTTACAGCATTGTTGCAAATCAAGCTGCTGAAATTTTTACAATGAACACATAAGGTTGCAGCAGCAATCTAGTTTTCCTTGAAAATGTCACAGAAGATAAAATCTTTCCAGTTTTTACTACTATTATCTTTTTTTAGAAAACAATTACTGCACCTTAAACAGAAAGAATTCAAATAAGTCATTCAAGACAAACAAGGTTCTTTATTCTAAATGACCGAATTTACTAATCCTATCAGATAACCAATTAAAAAGCTGATCTTATCTCCACATGAATCAGCACTGATCAACTTTCAGGCACAACAAATAACACCAAAACAAACCTGAAGCTGAAGTAAAGTTAACAACTCTGAGACATTGAAGAAACTCCCCTAGAAGTGAAAACATACAGAGAAAATTATTGAAAGCTCATCTCTTTATCACAGAAAGTTGAAGTCCACGAGTGGTTAAAATGATTGTGAGAGAGCACTGGTGTCAAGCATCGAGGGAACCAGTGGGCAGAGACTTGCTGGGGGAGGAATAATTAGTGTTATGTCTCTTTTAAATGTAAAAAAGAAAGAAAAAGAAAAAGAAAAAGAAAGAAAACCCTCTCTCACTCACACAGTCTCTCTCAACAGAGCCTTGTTAAAGAGGAAAAGAAAGTAAAGTAAAAGAAAGCAGTGATGGGCTCTCATGGGATTGCGTCTATCGATATGCTTTTGATGATGATTGTTGTTTTGGGTTCTCTCTCTCTCTATGTTCAGCACTTTCTCAGTGATCAAACGCCTGTCTCTCATCGTAATCTTTATTTCCTTTTTATTTTATATATATACACTTTAAGTTATCGATGGTCTTTCTCATGGAGGTCTGTGAGTTACTGAATGACAGAAAAGCCGTCATGGGATTTCTAAATTGGGTTGCATAGAGTCGCCGTCAAGTCATTGACATTGATGGGCATTGCAGGTAAAATACAAAATTCTGTAGATTCTCTGTTGTTCTGAATTTATAATTAAATATTCTTTTAAATGATTTTAATAATGTAAATCTCATTTATGGGTTACAAATGAGAAAATTATGCTTATAACAGTGTGGGCTACTGAAAATGATGGATGGTTCAAAGTCTAAAAAAGCTCTCAACAACGAGTCTCTGGTTTCTTTTGGTAGTTCAAAGAGAATTTTACTTTTGGCTTCTGAGACATAAATGGATAATGTGTTTAAGTCAAATTATTGAGTTGGTTGCTGATAATTAAGTTTCAATTTGGTAAGGCAATAAAAAGCTGTCAAATTTTGAGGCAACTTGTGCAAAATAAAATTATTAGATTAACTAATAGATTTATATGTTCTTTTTAGTTTAATACTAGTAAGGTTGATAGTTCGATTCTCAAATTAAGCAAATAAAATGATTATCAAAAAATGAAAAAAAACACTAATATCTAGGAACACATATATGGGTCCCATTTATATAAAAAACAGAGGAAAGCAAAGAAAGAAGAATCATTCAAATTAAAAACCAGATATATTTGTCGTCCTTTTTGTTCCTAGCTAAGTTGCTCTACTTTGCTTTAATAAAAGAGCAGAATAAGAATGCACAGCTCTTTTATGTAATTTGGAAAGAAAGAATTTGTTAAATGACAAAACTATTCCAAAGGGTAGTTCTGAAATCTTTTGACTAAGCACTTGCTTGATTCGTACTGTTTCTTTTTGCATTATTCAAAAAGCTGTATGGACCATCTCACAGTTTCATGTACGTTACAGAATTGATGATGGTGTTAAGAGTGGAAAAAAGAAAAAAGAAGATAGAGCACGTTTTCATCATCAATGGCACCCAAAGGGAAAATAATAAGAAGATGGTCTTGCTGGAAAACTGGCCCACACTTCGCATTTCTTCATGTGGTAGGTCGTTTACATTGCTTCTGTGTCATTCTATGCAATGCTGTGTGTGTTAGTTATCACATCATCTAGCTATCTTTGACACTAACCAAGATACTGCCTCTCTGGCAACTGCTAGTTTATAAGTGTTTAGTACCTTGTAGTTAATCAAATGATGTGCTTGACTTTGTGAAAAACCTCACCATATGCACATTAATCATATATCGTTAGCAAATCAATGAATTGTTCTTAATTAAGGAATCCAAAGGAGTAAATCAAATAGCAATAAATGCTTTTGGGGTGTTGAGGGGCTTACCCAATATCGCAGAGCTCAAAATTCTTGCGTCAGTTCCAGTACGTCTTAAAAAAAAGAACAATTTCAAGTCAGATTATTACAAAAAAAATTATTATAATATAGTAATTTCATTATTTGGCTTGATTAGAGTAAGAAATTTAAGGTTTTACTCAAACTAATAAACGTTGCTGCTGTGTTTCTCATTAAAAAATGAATTTAAATTCATAAGGAGATAAAATAATTAAGCTCTTCAGCTATCTAGAATAGGTTTGTTGGTATGTGTTAGAATAGATAATATTTCATTAAGAGACAAAGAATCAGCAATGATTTTCCTCTGTGATTAAGGAACTTAGTCCAAATAAAAAACAAGAATGGAAGAAGTTAAATGTTAAAACTTGAGGAAACAAAGAGACAGGAACCTCATCCATGAAAACAACAGAATGAGTACAATGTTTTGGCTCACAGGAACCAACAAGTACCAAAACCTGATAAGCATGTTACACAAATGCATTTGGACAAAGCCATTTTGAGTTTGTAGCCACGCCTATGTCTCATTTTTTGTTCTTTGTTTCCTGAAGCCTACTTATAATACCCATGTGGTCATGGTCCCCTTTCTTTGCTTCTTCTTATCTATCCATAATTTGATTCCAGGTCCACATACAAACACCATCACTCGCTACAAAACCCCGAATTGGCCATCGCTTCTCCTCTTTTCCCCTTCTTTGGTAACTGTAAATGAAATTCATAAAATATTTGACATATATAGTTAAAAAATGGAATAATTAACGCCAGAGACAGATAAGAACGATTCATTTAATTTAATAGATTAAAGGAACGTTGACCATTTTTGTAGAGCTTACCTTACTTGTTGAGGTACCACTTTTAAGTGGTTCTTGTGGTAGTGAAAGCCTGAGAAAATGGCAGTATCAACAAAGGTATTCAGATTGTGTTCTTTACTAATGGCTTCACTCTTTGCTTACTCTGCATCCGTACAATTGAATGATCCTGATACTTTGTTTTAATGTTTTTCCCCATTATCCTGTCTGAATAAGAAGTCAACTTCATGAACTTCGTTGCTATTATGTCTTTTTACTTTAATTTCTCTTTTTGTTTCTGGCACAGATTGGTACTTCTGGTTTCCTCTTTATGCTTGTGCCTGTGTTGTTAATCTTATGAACTGGGCTAACTCTTGCAGAAGAGGTATCAGAAATCTTACAAACTTTACTCTATTTCTTGGCACATTCTTGTTCCTGAAAGTCGTACTAGAAAATTTTGTGAGTGGTTTAATTGGATTTTTGTCGCTGAATTTGAGTTAGAGGGTTGTAAGAGAGAAAACAGGAAGTGGATTAGTTGTTATTTCCATGCTTTTGCATCTGGAAGCACCATCCGATTCTGAACCAAGAAATCAAAACCCAGGAAAGAAAAAGAAAATTCCTCGATATGTCAATTATGGTAAACCCTTGTTCTCTACTTTATACTGTTATCAGTTATGGCATCCGTCTTACACATTAATCAGTCTGAAACCGTTGTTGCAGGAATGGTGATCTTGGTGGCTTTCAGTTTTGCTCTACCCTTTCTTTGTAGTTCAAAATGGGGAAATGAAGTTCGAATAGCCATCACAGTAACGTGGAAAGGTTTTCAATGGTGACATGGATTTTACTTCAAGCATCCTTAGCTGTATAACTGTAACCGTAGTTCAATTGCAGTGCCTACTCACAAGAAGATCCTTTATTTATTTTCACTTCCAGATAATGTATGATAGGCCGTCTATATGATTACAATAATGATAATAGGAGCATGCTTTGATCATTGGAATCTTCACGTCACTATTGCAAAAACTGGTATCAGTAAATCTAATCCAAAACACCAATGACCAACCATTTTTGTATTCCCATGAAAAGGATTCTAATCAATGGACAAGAGTCAATTACCTAGAAGCTTTAGACCATCTACACTAGGCACTGGGCCAGGGAGGCATCCATGTTAAATGCTAAGGGAAAAGAAGAAGAAGGGATGCCTAATACAGAATGAGGTTGTGTCCTCTGTTTAAGAAGAACGTGCAAAAATAATTGAACATTGATAGAGACTGTTGGCAAGGACGACTGCAAAATTCATCGCAGAGTTGATCATAGCTTGAAGAATCGTGGCCTCCCTGCCGGTGATTCAATTTGCGGATTGTCAGCTTGATGCTCGGTGTGTCCAGCAATGAGGCTAGTTAAGATGCGATCATCAGTTGATAAAACTACCGGAATCAAATTTTGCCCCACGCATAGACATGTCCCCCTGACAGGGTCCATCATTTCCCTCGTTGTCTGCCTGCGAGATTGCTCATCAACATTTAGAACAACCGACCTCGACAGTTGGATGCTCCGCAAAGGCAAGGACATCCTTCTCCAGGCAGCAGATCATAATGATATTAGTTTGTCAGTTCGTCACAATAAGCTATCTGATCAACAAATGGAAAACTCAATAAGATAAAACTTGCCAATATGTAGCATGATGCTGAGAAAAGTTGTTCTTTACTATAGCATGCAGAATGCCATGGACATTAATTACAAGTTGCAGAAACTCCTAATATATCCTCCTGGTTCATGAATGACCAATGATTTGCAAATCCTTTCAATTCTCATTGCTGTCAATGATAAAAGTGTTTCGGGATTTGGGTTAATCTAATGGTAAAATCCCCCACACATGGTTTGAGGTCACTGCTTAGACTAAACCTGGCCACCTTCCCGGAGCAACGTGCTCGTTCATACCCTAAAAGGAATATTTTCTGAATTCCAGGAGAATCACTACATACGTTTTCATGTGTTGCTACAATAATCATGTCGTTGATATGGTCCTCAGAACCTGAGTAGAGAACACTTACATCTCTACTTGCATAAAGACCGATGTGAGCACGCTGAGAGTCCATGCTATCCACAAGAACCTGGTAACTCACAAGATTTGGAGAACAACTGGCAAAAAATAAAAAGATGTCAATATTAAATCAACAGTTTTAATACCATCCTCTCACCATCCAAAGCTCACTTTGTTTTGCCCATGTTCTAAAATAAATTCAAATAAAAATGTCCCAAGTGAGGTTGGCTTATGAAATGAATCATTTAGAAACAAAACTAGCTTGTCTGTTTTATTGTGAAATTGTTCGTTCTCTGATCCTTCCAAGCACTTAATCTCTGGATGGTAGGATAATTTCTTAAACCAGTCACAAAAAACCCAAGTAGAACTGGCCAGGCCACGCTATTCATGTTTTCAGAACAATGTCTTCAACTGCATCAACCTTTTATAGATCTTAATTGCTTATGATTTTCTAATATCTGTAATATGCAAACTTGCTTCACTATCCCTAGCACAACATCAAGTTCATAAAACATAGGCAATTTAATTTTAAAATGACAAATAATGCCAAATTTTATACACACATTGGTGCACAGACGGACATCTATTTCCAATTTCTATGTCTGCCCAAACATAAAAACCAAATCAAAACCTTGTGCATCGAGAAATGACAAATCACATGATCAAATATCAAACACAAATATATTAATGAATAATTTGATTCGTTCGTGTACGTGTACAAAGCCAAGTCGCATTTCAAACTATTGTTCAAAAAGCAAATATACAGGATAATATAGCCAGATAATTTTTCCCTACCTGTGATTGATGAAACGTGAAATGTTCCCATAATTTGTGGCATCAATAACACACTGTAGTTCTCCTTCCATTAATCTGCTCATATCATTAGCATGGGCACCGATTTTGTACATATAGCTGGAACCGTCTTTGCCATATCTACAACCCGACAAAATAAATAAATAAATAACCGTAGCAAGAAAACCAAATAGAAGCAAAATTTGTCTTTTGAAGTGTATAACCTCTCTCTTCTCTTGTCTGCCTCCTGTTCATCCAACACCTCACCAATGTATTCACATACAAACGTGCCACGTAGGATTGGTTCACCTAACCTAACTGCCCAGCCCTGAAAATAAATAGGTAGAAATGTTCATATAAGCCTATACCAACAATACAAACTTGAAACCATTACCTTATTTTCCGTCTTGAAAATTTCCAGTTTTACTTGGACACCATTCTGCAAAACCCTATTCGGGCAGATTTTGTTGCATCTGCACATGCGATTGCACTCGTAAACAAGATATCCCTCCTGCACAATTTTTTAAAAGAAGCTAAAACAGACTGTCCGGTCAACAAGAGAAGAAGCACGCACATATATTTGCATGGTGTATGCACAGCCAAAATGATTGCAAAACAAAATCCATTACCTCCAAAATAATCCGCCCTTTATTGTCATAAGGAAACCTTCCATGAATGGATTTTCCATATACATCCTTTGCATCTTCATAGTCATCATCAAAAAGGTAAACGTGATTGCATAATTCAGGACTGCACATTGAACCTGGGCAGGCACACCCCAACTGCAAACTCTGCACACGAGCATTTAACAAACAAAATGAATGAACAAATACAATAACAATGCAGCTAATATGTGAAAGCATAGTAATCAGATATTTTCTCACTTTGTTAAGCATGGCATGCACCCTGGTAGTCATTAGGGTAAAATTAGTCCAATTAAAGCACACACATCAACCCTAGTATCAGTGATTTTAACATGCATGTGAAAAGCATATTCCAAACTGGGGGAAAAGATTAAAAAAGCCGAGACTCAAATATGTATTGATCATGCCACCACACTGAAGAGTAAACTGCCAGTTGGAAAGATACCTCAGTATCATGGCCACAAGATTGGTCCACCAATGGCTTTGTAACATAGGTAAAACTCTCCCAGGGCACCAGCATTTTAGTGCTTTGACCATGAGAACCATCTGCAGAGACATGAAGGGAATTTTCGAGAGCTTCATCTACTACACAAGCTACAGGGATCAATTCCTTCCCAAAGCTTATATCATCACACAAGACAATGGTCTTTTGTTTTGGTTCACCTCTAATATCATGCAACTCAATGACACAGTGGCATTCATCCACTTTCCAGTCCGTGTTCACATTTTCATATAAAAGGGCTGATTGTCTCTCCATAAAGCCACTCACAAGAGGCGTCAAGGGTGATAGTAATCCTGGGTCTTTGAAGCTCTTGCATCCTCTGGGACAAATGAAACCCTCTCGGTGCCATTCTACTTGAATGTTATGCTCACTGCATGACTTTGCCGCCTTGAGATACAATCGTTCTGGCAGTATACCATACTTACCCTCCAATGAGGCCTTAAGACTTATCTTGCAGCAAGCAGCACGTGCAATACCTAAGATGTCTTGGTTATTAGGCCGAGGTTTAGTTTTCTGAATCTCAGAAAACAAAATCTTAGCAACTGCTGAGCATTGGGATTCTGCCAAAATACCAAGGCCTGCTGCTTCAGGTACAGGAGGCTGTGCACTCAATTCTTCGGTGCTAAGTGAGTTTGATACTTGGATCCGTTTCTTCAAAGCAGCACTGGCCCTATTTCTAATCCTATATGATGCTGCAGCTCCAAGACCTTTCTTAAATCTGGGACGGCTAAGTCTTCCTGATTTTAACCTGTAAGCATAATAATGAACCCCCTTCTTTGGTGGGCGAGAGCTGAATAAATTTGGTCCCATATGTGCAGCTTGATGGTGGCGCCCAAGATCAGGCAGCAAATCGAACTTCAAGCCACAAAACCTGCAAACAAACTTTCGAATACCACCTAGGTTTTTGGAATTATTTCCCACTTGCGCCATACTCTCTGGCTCAGGTTTTTCCAAAGATTCCTCTTTCTCCTGATCCATGCAAAGATTTTGCTGTTGAGGAGCTTTTGACAGCCTGAAATCAACTGGATGAACTGAGAGGACATGTGACCATAACTCTTCAGCATTCCCAAAGTGGCTGCGACAAGGAATGCACTGGAGAAGCATACATTGCTCAACAAATTTTGCATGGTGTCTCTCCTGCACATGACTTTCCAACACTTTCTTGTTAGTAAACGAATCAAGGCAGATGGCGCAAGCATAGCCTCTGAATAACCACTGTGCTTCCTTTTTATGACTGTCCATCCAGTGCTTGCTGAGCTCTTGGTCATCTTTAAACTCATTAGAGCATATTTTACACCTGATAGGATTATCATCATCATGACCAGCTTCAATAGCCGGCAGTAAAGCCAATGTTTCTTCCATAACAGTGGAAGAGACATTTAAATGTTCTTCAGCACTGAAGCCCCATATATTTAAGAGTCTCTCTTTTTCAGAGCAAACTAACTTCAACAAGAATTCCCCAACTCTAAAATCTTTAGAAGCTTCAGACACAGCCCACTGAAGTTGAACCACCACAGGAACTGGATTTCTTAAAGATAAAATACTTTTGAAAAGCTTGAAGAAAAGTTCACATGCTTGATGTAAATGCAGTTTCTCATCCAGGAAGTGACAACCATTCAGAAGATCCAGAAACACTTCTTTTGATATTATCCTACTTTTACCATTCCTTGCTCTCTTAAGCCAACTTGGAATGTGCTTCTCACAATACAGTGAGTAGCGCCTGGGAGTTTCAAGACAAGGTTCATTGTTACCAAGAAGGCCAGGACCTATGCAGTGTATTGTATCTACTCCAAAATGGTCTTGACTCGAATGCTCAAACTTCTCAATTAAGCTGTTCCCTCCATGGAAGGAATCACCATCCATAACTGCAACGGGATCCACATGGAGGGGACTTTGAACTTCTTCCACCAATACAATATCATTGCAGTTTGAAATGGGAATGTTTTCTTCGTGTTTGCGCTTTAGTGTATATTCTGGTGAGATAGAGGGCATTATCCCATTTGTATGTGGTCTGTGTTTCTTACAGAATGAAGAGCCTGGTAGCGACCAATGCTTACATCGACTACCAAGAACTGTAGTGCCTTCACACAAGGGACCATGGACTGTAGGACTTGGTTCTGGTTTGGTGGAACTGCCCATGAAACGAGATGCCAAATGCACACAACAGTAAACATCGCCCTCATTTGCCCACCTGACACACTGCCTTCCTTTTGACTCAACAAAAGCTATGCACTGCCGATTCTTATTCCCAGAATCTGAGATTTTCTTCGCCTCAGGTTCACTTGAAAGTTTCACTTCAAAATCTTTCATATGCATTGACTCAGAATTTGCAGCTTCAACCACTATATCATCCCATCTATCAGCCACACTACAAGGTGACTCCACAGGTGCAGCACCCTCCATATAGTTTTCCCCTTGAGAAATCCGTGGTATCAATGCATCACCACCGATACTTTCTCTATTATCGAAAAACTCAGAATCTATTTCAACTGTCATAGGTTGGAGAGCACTACTTGTTTCCATTTGGGATGGATGTGTTTCAGCGCGGCGAACTTCAAGCTTGGGTCTTTTCCTGCTAACTTGAATACTCATGGTTGATGGACTATCACAGCTCCGTTGCTCTATTTCCCCACCATTGGCTGTCGGGTTCGACATCAAGAACCACTTCATAACTTCATGCTTCCAGGTTTTCCACTCAGAACTCATTGTCGGCTGCATTTGCGCATCCCTGAGGGAGTGGATTTCATTCCATAGTATAGAATCAACCAATTCCTGTACTACAAAAATATTGAATCAGCAACAGTTTTAAGACCAAAAATATGAAATTTTTTGCAAACAGTTATATAATCTCTATTCCTTTTCCAATTAGCCACAAAATATTCAGCCGTTTATTATATTAGATGCCAGAACTTGAAACTGAATTTATGTAAAAAAAAGGGAACTCTCAGATAAATAGCATACAGTATAAAAAGTATTCTGAAATCTAAGATTGTATCACAAGTTGGAAAAAAACCTATTTAGTCTCATAAATGTTTAGGGAAACAAAAAATTAATACGTACCTCCTTTAGCAATTCAACAGATTCAGCACTATGCGCAATCTGACACCTTTGCACCCAAGATTGAAAAGAGTGCTTCAGCCAATCAGAATTAATGTAGTGCTTCAATATCATCTGTGGAGGAGAAGCGGCATTACTTCATTGTTAGACATTGAATTCCTTTTACTCAATTAATGGAAGTCAAAAACTTTTTAGCAAAAACTTGCATAGATATATACATAGGATTTTCAAATGATACTAAAGATTTATACACTGCAAAAAACCAAGATACTAAAGAAATGCAGTGACCAACAAATTTCCTAGTAGATGGAATGAGACAATAAGAGCTTTGATTGGTTGGGAGCTAGTAGAGGGATGAAGTAGCACTTCCCGGGAAGTAGGCAACTGCTCTTGCTTGATTGCTCAAAATTTCCCAAGTTCTCAGGAAGTCAAGCCCTCTATTTTCCTTTGACCTCACAAAGTGACTTCTTGAGGGAAAAGTAAGGAAGTGGAACTTCCCAAGCTACAAATAGGACAATTTTACATAAATACCTTTAATAATTACTAATTTTATTTACAATATATACACTTACTACCCAATTTATAAATTATATTATATACTATAATTTCTTGGGCTGAATAATAAATAATTATTTTCTCAAAAATTAGGGAAAAGAAATTGTTATCCAAGATTTATGAATTTTTTCTTGAAATACAAAAAAATAATAATTTTCATGCAAGCTGTTTTTTATTTTTTAGAAAATTAAATTTTATATTTTTTTGTCACATGTATTATGCAACTATATTTTTTTTTGTTAAATATATTATGTATAATGTGGTCTAATAATATCAATGGCATTATGGATATTTTCTTATCATCTTCCCGGAAGTAAGTTTGTGAACCAAACATAAAAACTCATACTTCCTAGGAGCTTACCAAGTACAAAAAAGGTGTATTTCCTGGGAAGTAACTTCCTGGAAGATTAACTAAGCAAGCCCTAGATATTGTTTAGAGTTTGTAATGAGAGTTTGAAAAAGGTGGAATGCATATGCCTAGGCTAGACATATTTATATGTTAAATTTTTTGGGCCCATAAAGTGCAATGCCATAGAGATTCTGCAGGGAAGCGTTCTTTCAATTATTTTCTGCACAAGTAAAGAAAAATAATCGAACATATCCTACAAAAGCAGCACGAATTACATTTTGAAGCTTTGGAAGCATTCTTCCAAGATCCGTATAGCTTCCGCATCGTGAAACCTCTGTAGCAAATTCCTTCCAGGCCCTTACATCACGTGCAGGGCCAGTTAAAGCCTATAGCAAGTAAGAGATAATAAAGATAAGATTAAGATTGCAAGCCAAGAAGAAACGAGAGATTGAGGCACAAGTCCCTCGAGGGAAACTAAAAAAAAGTCACAAAATAATAATAAAGACAATAATCAGTAAAGAACATACCTCAGTGTGAAACTGATCAACAATATTCAGCATCCCAACCGCCAGCTTTTTCATTATAAACCGCCGGGCAACACTAAGATCTTTAACCATTTTTAGAGCAATTTTGTGATTTTTATATGCAATAGGATGTGGAAATTCATTTATTGATCGGACAAGTAATGTATCAGCCCAGGAATAATTCCTGGTGCGGGGGAAAAATATCACTGAGTACTTTTTGCGATCATGTGTTGGTTTCGCCTTTAAAGTCGATAATGGCCAGTCTGCCCTTGCACATCTAACTCCTGCTTGCCACTTCCCTCTCCACTATACTTGGAAAAGCACAAAAGCATGAACACATAAATCAAATT
>CAODLS010249276.1:0-21447 GCA_948243855.1 Flueggea neowawraea
TTAGAGGGGTGAGCCATAATCAACCTTGTAGGCTTTAGAGGGGTGAGCCGCAATCAACATTGTTGGCTTTAGAGGTGTGAGTCGCAATCAACCTTGTTGGCTGTAGAGGTATGAGCCGCAATTAACCTTGTTGGTTTTAGAGGTGTGAGCTACAATCAACCTTGTTGTAAGACTTTGTTGGATTGAGTCGGAATCAATCTCAATTGATAGTGAAAAGCCTAAGTGAGACTTAGGTAATGGGCGTAGGCATGGTTGGCCGAACCACTATAAATTGAGTTGTTTTCTCTCTTCACTCCAACTTGCTTCCACTTTACAAACTCAACCAAGGCATCCTCCGAAAATTCTCCAACAATGCAAACACCATGCATGGCAGAAATAATGTTGTCTTTCTTATTGTACTTATTGAGTCAATCCACGAAGTAGAAGTCGAGTTGAGTGAATAACATTTGTGTATTTTGAATTTTAAGATGTATAGCTGAAGGAGAAGAATGAGAAGATAGAGCATGCTGCAATGTTAGACGACCTTGAACTTGGAGTTAAATGTGTGACTCTCTTGGATCCTTACCACCGTCATTGTCTCCACTTTTGTGTGCCGAGTTATTGTACATTTGATTGGCAGGCTGCCGGATCAAAAATAAGAAATTAGGATCCAAGAGGAGACAATGTTTATGTTTGAGGGCATTGGCGCACAGATTGTGTACGTACAGGCTTGTACACAATGTTTGCAAATGTCCTCCCCACTTTATCAATTACTTTAATCATAACATATATAAATATTTAAATTTGATTAAAATTTTTTAATACTTTTATCTCTCTTTTTATCTTTAAATTACTATAATTATTAAATAATTAATTTTTTTTTCTTAAATAGATTTAAAAAGTAGAGACATATTAAATAGATAGGAATTTATCACTATTTGTTTTACATTTTATTGTAATTATTTTAATCAACGAAAAGATAATTACCAATGAAAGTGTAACAATTTGTATTACATTTGATAGGAATTTATCACTATTGTATTACGTTTGATTGTAATTATTTTAATCAATGAAAAGATAATTATCAATGAAAGTGTAACAATTTGGTTGTGTTCCGGTATAATCAATCAAAAAATGTTCCGACATAATCAAAGCTTATCATCAATGTTTGTAGAATTTGTGTTCAACTAATTAATATACATCCAACCAAAAAAATGCTACAAATAGTTGCTAAATATTTAAATTAAGATAATAACTACAACAGTAAACAAGACTAATCTAATAATTATGATCCTATTACCCATTGATAATCTGATAGTATTTAAATTTAAACAAGATACCCACTAATATTCGCATAATATTTAAAATAAATATCTATTAGTCCAATTTCAAAACTAATAATCAGATTAGTTTTGTCTCCGGTTATAATTATCTTAATTCAAATCTTTTCTCATCTATATATAGCCTTCTTTTCAAGTTTTCGATCTTCACATTTGGATTCTTGAGTGTTATCATTAACAAGCTTTAAGAATATGCTTGCCATGAATCATGATGACACGATCAACAAGAATATTAAAGGTTTGAGAAGACATAATTCCATGAACGAAAATATATTTCCTCCCTCATTTTTACGGTTTTACGATGCGGTGAAATTTGTACTATGACGTCTTGGTTATAATTTATAATATCTTAATATGTTTCCATAATCGATGGTTATTTAGCAAATAAATATCAAACTTGAGGTTCTTAAAAAGAGAAAATGGTAAGATAATTTCTTCATGCTTATTTCCTTGTATCGGATGACCAATGTATTTTTTTTTATTTGGTTTTGATACTCTGATTAAGGTTTCTATATTTCTATGTTTTATCTTTGATTTGATGAACTTATTTATATTTGTTAACTTCAATTTATTTTATAATTTGAAAACTTTCAATATCGCATATTGTTGAAATATGTGATCAATTTTTGGTCGTGATTCATTGCTTTAGCCTTTGTAAACAAATGTTATATTGAAAAATTGGGTAATTGCTTCAATTTTATGCTAATTTGATACTTTTTCCTCTTAATAGGGATAGTGGCTTTCCGCTGGGAGGGTATGTTAATTTTTTAACGGGGTGGAGATGAGAGATGATTTTCACACTCGATGAATTGCGAAACAGGTAAGAGAAATATATAAAAGCAACGGGACATGGTTGAGATGCCATAATCCTTCCCGATCCGCCCTATTGCCATTCCTACCAACGACATGAAATCTTAGAAACACAGGAAAAGGCAACCAACCTTATGAGCACTGTCATGTGAGTATCAGAGTATGATGAAGACTAAAAATAAGAAGGCACTCACTAAAAAGTTTCTTTGACAATATTAACCGAGTAAGCTACATTTGACATGATGTTTTTCATTTTAGAACTTCTATATTCTGTATATTTACATTTTAAGGCCCTTTTCTAATAGTCATCCTCACAAATATTTGGATTATATTACAAAGGTCAAGAAAACTCCTCAAATAGGGGTATTATGCGCAGACAGTGTCCACTCTTAAGTTTGAGATTGACAAGAGTCTTCCTCACATATATTATATAACGTCCATTGATATCAAATTTTAATCAACAATCTTATAACCACAACTTTTAATTAAAAAAAAAAGTTATTGTTCTGGGCGTAGGCGAGGAGAGGTCTACTGATATGCAAGTCTATAGTTTTTGGAAATAATGAAGTTGTTAGTGCAACTTAGAGGTATGTTTGTTAGTGCAACTTAGAGGTATGTTTTGGCCATGTTATATTTGACATTCTCACAATCTATCTACTACTAGAAGTTTAAGAATTAGAGAGGAGCTGAGTTAGATAAAAAAATGATGGATTCACACTATTGTTAAGACTTAGTGATTGTCAATCTATTCTTGATATTGATTTTTTTTAATGATAGTCTTGATATTAATTGCTTAGTGGATGATGCTTCTTATTTTGGATTGTTGGAATTTATTAGCAATTTTATTTTGTGTTAATGTTGGTTTTTCAAAGGGTCATGTACCTTAGCTAAAGTTGATTTAATGAAATCAATTATGTTTAAAAAATAAATCTATTATATCCATCGTCCATGATTAATTGAAATTTTGAGAGCAGAAAATTCAAAAATATTTCAATTAAAATGGAATTACGAAATTAAAATATATTATTACATGATTTTTTTTTATAAATATGTTTTCATATGTTGTGTAAATATTTAAAACTTAACATTTAAATTTAATTTATGTGTTATACTCCACACACTTTTTTAATATATTATATTTTTATTTATTTAAAATATAATAAATTAGTCATAAAATTTACAAAAATATTAAAATATTTATAAAAAATAAAGTTCATGTGCAATGTGTGTGCTCATAAAGCTAGTATACTATAAATATGCCACAAATATACTATATAAATATAGGGATCCCTTAGCTACATCACTGCAATTACAATATCGTAATCACCAAGTTGTTGGCTTAGATGTTAGTATACTGGTTTTGTGAGAACTATCTGATAATATGTCAGAATTTCAAATCCCAAAAAAGGACATTTGTTGAGAGAGAATAAACTGTTAATGTTCTAATCTTTAAGATAGGTGACCACATTTTGTTAAAAAAACTCAATCTCGTAATCAAGATTTTTATAAGAAAATCTTATCTTTTTATAAGAAGAAAAGAAAGGGAAAAACATGAAGAAAATATCTATAATAAGGTTAAATTTGACGAATAAAGGTACGCAGGTGCAATAATGAAGACTCACGGACATCCTCACCTCTTCCACCTCTTCCTACAGTGAAGAAAGCGCACCTCGCCTCAACAACTCACCACCTCCACCACACTCTCTTAAGTCTCATAGCTGTGAAATTTTGCTTTCTTCACCAACTCACGAGCCCATTTAAAGTCCTTCACTTCTCTCGAACCCTCCCATGAAACCCCTAGACACCTCTCTTCTCTATATATTACACTAAAACAATAACAACCCTTTTTAATAAAACAAAAAACAAATGACTCCAATGATTCTTTCCGGTTTATTCATGGTTTTTTTACTCTTTTTGGTCGGTTCTTTGGAACCAACCATGGCTGGACGTAACATACCAACGAGTGCGCCAAGTAGTACGACGAAGCCTTCAAGTGTTGATTCACAACATAATCAATATGCGAAGATGAAGCCATTGAACCACAAACGACCTGTCGTCTATGGCGAAGGAGAGGTTAATAGTTGTTTGCCAAAAGGGTTTAGACATACATCTGCTCCAAGTAGATATGTGAATTATCAACCTCTTGGTTCGTGTTCTAGGATTCGTAATTCGCGGCTGCAGCCTTGATTGAGTGAGTTTGAATTAAGGTTGGAGGCATAATTAATAAAAATGCTAGAGATTATATATATTGTTACATGTTTGTATAATTTTAAAATATATAAAGTTTTTTTTTAGTGTTTCACTATGATCCAGTGTATTGTAGTCTTAATATTTTAATACTAAATTATATATATTTTATAAAGTAAAATAAATATTAAATTAAAGATAATTTAATAATTAATTAAATTTTAATTTTTTACTGATATTATACTAATGCATTTTTTTCTCTTAAATATGTTGAGGGTCGCCATCCAGCCCTAGGAACCGCCTTTAAACAATATGGCAATGAGTCATTGTTGTTCTTCTGCATGGGTCGGTCCTAAATGTTTAGAAATTTCGACTCTTTGTTTGAGGCAAGCTGTTCGACAAAGACAGCAAAGTTGTATTGCTGTATGTTTTTATCTTTTTTAGCATTTATATATAAATATCTGTTGAATATATTGATGTCAATTGTTACTTCTCCTTCACGTTTAGAAACTAATAAGTACGTAGCTTTTCTTTTAGGAAAAAAATAATAAGAAGAAGGCTACTATAGACCTTGATTACATTAAGCCATTGCACCACCTATTCAAACATGCATGACATAAATAAGGACTCAAGGACGCCATCAGGAGGATGATCGAAACTGTGCCATCCTAGGGAAGGTTCTTGCCTAGATTCGCCATCGCATTTCGATGCAAAATTTGTTTCCACTACAAAATAAAAAACACTATAGGATTTCGCATTGGAAAACATTCATCGCTAACAAAGGAATTTCAACGCTATATCGAGTTTGCGACGAATTTGGCCGAGAAAGATCTTGTTAGTTTAGCGTGGAATTGCGTTGCAAAATTTATTTCACATTTAGACGCAAAACGTCATGGAAAAGTTCAAAGCTAAATCATCATGAGAAAAATCAAACAATTTAGCAAGGAGATAATTCGTTTAACGCTAAATTTGGCCAATTCGTCTCTAAATTTATTGTTGAATTCGACACCAAAGGAAGTTGACTTTGGTATGTGATTAGCGTGAAACGTTGACCTATGTCACTTTTTTTATGTCGAATTCGATGCTAACTTACATTAATTGAAACATTCAGTTTCATTGAAACGTTGATTGATTTTGCATCAAATTTGACACTTAATTAGCAATGAACGAATTCTTCCTCACCAATAGATCACAAGGAAATAGTGCGCGCATATCTGCTATAATTTTAAACTATGATTATTTCCTAATTTGTCACAAATTTTCCAAACTATAGCATTGAACTCAATATGAAATTTTATCCATTGCCAAACAATTTGGCAAGAGATTGAAATTTTTGCCAAAGTTTGCAATGAAATCAATGATATTTTTTAGTTTAGCGTGAAATTCGCCTCTATTTTTCACTTAACTGCCAGAATTGATTGCCAAAGAAGTTGAAACATTCGCCTCACTTAGCGACAAACTTCGTTGCTACTTTCAAAAAATAGCATGACATTGGATGCTAAATATATGTCCACGCCATTCTAACTAATCCTTCGGTTTTTGACCAAGGAAATTCATGTGTTAAACATTAGCAACAACATTCGTCGGTATTCTCTAAATTAGTGGCGAAATGCGCAACAATAAAGAAAATAGCAGCGACATTCGATGCTAATTAATATATTTCCACGCTATCTCAACTAATCCTTGGTTTTTTTTTTCTGCCAACTGTTGGTGAAAATTTATGTATTTACACGTATTCGTCTCTATTTTCTTATATTTGCCTTCTTTATACAATTTACTAAATAGTCTCACTGAAAATGGACATTGAAATCAAAGACAAGATAATAAGATGAATACTGTTTCTGTCTAAAATAGAATAACATGAACATAGAAGACAATAAAAGAATTGTATGTGTACATAGTACATTACGACACTAACATCCGAAAATCTACATCAGTCAGCCTCCTCATCATTCTCTTCATCATCAGCTTCATGTTTGTCGTCCTACAAGTTATTTTCTTCATCATTACCTGCTGTGAAAAGATGAATTTTTCTTTACTCTTTCCTAAGTTCATTTTAGCTTAACCAACCAATGTCATTCTAGATTTCATGACCTATATCCAAATCCTCAAACAATGACTTTCACAATATTTGCTCGATAAAATCTCTATCAAAAAAAATATTCTCTGTAAAAAAAGAAACTTTCACAATATTTGCTCAACGACCCGTGGGGATCGCGCTCGAGAGCGGACATACGTGTCAAAAGGTTCATGTTGCCTGTTAGCTTAGGACTTTAAATCAGAGACGAGTGCACCAACAAACACGAATTCCATTAATCATAAAATATCATATTACAATAAAGGGTCCAAAGTACAATGTCCTAAATACAGGGAGATGACTCAAAGTATAATGTTAAAGTACAATAGAGACAAGTGGTATGAATTGAGAAAGAGCTCGAAAGCCTATTTTCGAAGTGTGGAAAGTAACTCACCACACAACTTCGCAAGCAGTTGAACTCAGTCAAGGGGTTGATGATGTTGTTGTTAAGTTACTGCTACTCCTAGTTTCGTGAAAGTAAAAGGCTACATTATGGCTAGACTAAAGACTAGCTAAAAGAAAAAAAATAAAGATAAATGATAAGAATAATTTGTTTGTGTTGGTGTCGAGTCCCCTCTTCTAAAGCTTAGTTCTTCTTTTTATAGCCTTTGCATGTAACTTGTACGTCTATATTCTCCACTTTCCTTGTCACTACTACTCCATGTCTTGAGTAACCGTTTATCCATGTTCGTAAGTCTCTCCATTACCATGTTAATAAATAATTGGCATATGTAACTGCATAGCACCACACAAATGGACACGTTTGCATGCAAGTGGTTATGCTAATATACCAAACATGGACCATGATGAATGGTCTTGATAACCACTTCCTCGAGGTTAACCCACATCCTCGAGACTTTAGCTATATATATATATATATATATATATATATTGTGGTAACACACAAATACAAGTTTTAACTCTCTCACAGAGCTAGATAAACAATACAATATGATAACAAACATTCTCAAAGAAATGCAGAGAGTTGAGACTTTGTAGCTTGAGTCTTTTGCCTTGATTGCTCTTGTAAGTGCTTTTAACTTCTTGAATTCTTCTAATTTCTGAAATCGTTTAGCCTTTTAATTATTATTCTTGGGCCAGGTCGGATTGGGTGACAAACACTTAACCCAAGCCTTGCCTGATTATAATTCAAGCTAATATTGTTGAGCGAAGCCCAGTTATTTGGGCTATAAAAGTTGTTTAAGGCACTTATAAAAAATGGTTCGAAGACCAGATTGATTTAGGCCTAATTACATAACAGAACCATAAAATTAAAACTAGAATAATGACTGAGCAAATTATAGTTAGAAAATTATAGTTTTCACAATTATGGTAATATTTTACAATTTATATTCAATAGTTTACATTTTATAAGTTAGATGAACAAAAAAAAACCAAAAAACAACAAACAAACTACCCAATTTGTACTATGGAAAAAAATTGGGTAGTTTTTTTTTTTATTTTTTTGGGTTATTTTATAGTTTTTTTTTTCTGCCAAGTCAAATAATGATGACTTCTAGCCAAACGGGGTATTCAATTGTTGATATCAACACAGCTATTGGGCCAAGTTTAACCCCATCTACCATAGATGGGTATGCACTTATATGGTTGTTTTGTTTTTTGGTTTTAACCCTGCATATAAAATGTAAAATGCTGCCAGCCAAATGTAAAAGTCCCAAATTGTGAGAACTACAATTTCTGTTCAGACAAACGTAATTTTTAATTCTACAATTCATAGGCCGCAATTTTCTCTTGATTGTATCCAGCCCGGGCAATTTACTTTCTTTCTTTATTTTTTTTATTTTTAGAGCCAAACCCATTTGCACATCTAAATGCTTCAAATGATTGATTCTGATTTGTGGGTCTATTCGAAATTAAATTGCTAAAGCAATTAATAAAGAGACTAAACAACTAATTAAAGTGCCGAAGAGAGATAGCTCCATCATTATCTTTCTTTCTTCAACAATGATTAAGTTATCAGTCTAATTATTGTATGCCACAATTATTAACGTTTATTGCAGTTAGGGTTTAATCATATGACTTGCTGTGCAAGGGAAATTATTGTCCACATCCCTCTTTCGTTTTAAATTTGAAATGGGTGGACATATGTGGCTAATTGTTTTTTAGATTAATCAGATAAAGTACAAATTTGATTTGATAATGTAAGATAAATTGTATGATTGAAAAATAATACTCCTTTAATTATTCAATATATTTATTACATGTTACTAGTTAGATATACTTAGTGGAGGAGACAAGATTCTGGCTTAGGGGTGCCAAATTCTGGCTCCGTCACTGATACAGTGTGACGGTGTGTACAATGTCCTAACCCTAAATAAATTCATCAATCACCAATTCAAAAATTCTATGCTAAATAAATCTATTCATCAATCAATTAATCAACAATCCTATTATCCTAACCCTAAATAAATTCATCAATCACAAATTCAAATATCCTAAGCTACAATCTACCTAATTTAATCAATCAATTAATCTACCAACTTTCATCAATCAATTAATCAACAATTCTAATCCTAAAAAAATTAAATTAAATAAAAAAAGAAAAAATGCTTACCAGTTACCAGGAAGAGGTCAGACTTTAGAGGGATGAACGAATTTTGTCGTCGGCGATGAGGTGGCGACGATGTGGAGAGGGGCGGTGTGGCTTGGAGTGCAACGGTGGAAGAGAACTGAGGAAGAGGATCTGAATTCTGAAATGGTGGAAGGAGGGAATCTGGTCACATGTTTCATTTCATGAGGTGATGAGCATATGAGGGTTTTTGTTTTGTGATGACCAGGGCAAAACGATGCTCACTTAATTTTTTTTATTATATTTTTTTAAATCATAAGGCGAAACGACGTCGTTTCGTCCTGTGATTTAAAAAAAAAAATAAAACGACATGCTTCGTCTTCCTCGGTGAAAACAGACCAGCCCATCCTTCAAGTTCCAACAATGACGGCCCTTCCTGAGGGTGTTGCCTCAGTGACGGAGCCCCTCAGGATGGGCCTCCCATAGCTCTCCTCCGGAGCCAGAGGGTGTCCAGGCACCCTCTGATCTCTTGGTGGCTATGCCACTGAATATACTAATCAAAAAGAATAAACTAAAAAATAATACGCTATAATTACATGTAATTGAAGAAAAGTCAGAGGGGAATCAAATTTCAAACCAAAATTAGAAATTCAAAATTCACTGCTATAAATCGTAAAAATAATATTTCTTTTTTTTCCCTCAGGATTAGTCATAACTTGCAACTAGCTCTAGTTGAAGTTTCTTTGGCAGCAGTTGATCGTTGTTGAAGTTCATCACTTGAAATATACAAATATGCAAAGTAACTTATTTAGTTACCAATAGATCTGTACTTTATGAGTCGCTTTTAACATTAAAAAATTAAGAGATTAATTTCTTGATTAAGTCAATGTTTAAAAAAGTGTAATTTATAATTAATTAAGAGTTTCATACTATAAAATCGAATCAAGGATATAACAACTAAATGGATCTTCTAAAACAATCATATTTGAACTATTCTAATCTTTAAATCTTAATATTATATATATATATATATATCAAAAAAATTAATATTTTTAAAAATAATGGGTTGAAATTTTATGTGTCTCTTGTTTTCTTGGTCTAGGTAGACAAAATAAGATAAGAAAATATTGTTGGTTATCTGTCTTCATAATGAGGAATAATGACCTCATCAAGTAAACATCTACTCATTACATACCTTAATAAAATGTACCTTTACATGAATAGAATGTCTTCTTAGAGTCAAAGCAACCTATTTTTCTTCATTATTTTTTGATAAATTATTATTTTTCATTATGATCTTGCACTAATTTTCCCTTTTTGTTTCTCTGTGTCATGTGCTTTTTACAATGGAGATAATAATTTTCTGTTGTTATAATTGAGAATTGTGTGGTAACAAAAAATAATAGATACAAGTCTACACGGATTCACTTATAAAAAAAAAAAGGGAAGTGTACACGGATTCAATATATATTTTGTATACTTTCATATTATTGAAAACACAAGAAAAATGCATAATAATCATCCATAAAAAATAATATATATTATCGAAAATGTTAAAATAATAGTGATTATCCACAATAAGATGAATTTAGGACTGGACCAGGAATAGCATATGTAAGGTCAAAGAAGAAGGGAACCCAGAGTTATCTAAGGAGGCTCACTCCAATACGAGCATCATCAACTACACTCTTTACCTATTCAAAATATAATATTTTATTTTATTATTCATTTTAAAATTGTAAATCTAATTTTATTTTCTCTACAATTTAACTAACTTTTTTAATATTTTACTAATAAATTAACTAACAATTTATCTGGAGCTGCAGTACTACGATAAAATTAAAACATTATCATTCACTCCTAACTACTATTCATCCACTTTATATCAATAAAATATTTATTTTTTAATATTTTATCTTTCAAATACACAAATTTCGATAAAAGTTAATACACAAATAAAAATAAAATAATATTTTTGACTTCCCGAATATGGGAAGCCCGTTTGACTTGCTCTAAGTTAGTCATAAGCAAAGAGGGAGAAATTACATTGTAGAGAGAGACGTTAAGGTAAATTACACTTCAATATTAAGGAACCCAAAATAATAACTCAAATGTCACCTCTTGTTTTACTACTTTCTAGAATGCTATAAAAAAAACTAGAATGCCACCTTTTGACTTTTCACAAGGAATTAGGGAATAATTGCAAGAAATTGTATTCAATTTCTCGTGAAAAAAAATCAGGAAAAAATCACATAAAAAATTGTCAACAAAGCATATACAACTGGCGTACAATCGAGTACAAAGCATGGACTGAACATGTACAAACGTGGACAAATCTACAATTAGTATTTATTTTTTAAAAATAGAAAAATTAATGATTTTTTTTGAATTTTTTTTGGATTTATTACAAGGTTCATGTAAGAGTGCATTGGTGTGCAAATCGTGTACAAGTATGCACAAGAGTGTACATATGTGTACACAACTTGTACAAACATCCTCTAGTATTTTTTTCAATCAATTCTTTAAATTGGTATACAAAGTGTACACACAGAAGTGTGTATAAAATTAGTTTTTTAGGCATAAAAGTGTTAAACCAAGAAATTCGGAATTGATAGCTATTTTTAAAGACTATTTTGCAAATTCAAACAAGCTAGGGATTGTTCTTATAATTTTCTCAAAATTTGAGGGACTTCTAGAATAATTTATGTGACAAAGCATAACCCAACGCCACAGATGCCTAAGTTCCACTCCATCGTTTCGCCGTTCTTTTTCATTCACTGCTCGACTTCCATCTTGTCGTTGTTCATTGCACTTCTCCGTTCGCTGTGCGATCTGTTTTATCGCATATTCTTTGTATATCATGCATATCCATGGAATATGCTCCATCCGTCGTTCATCGCGGCGTCCAAGTCAAGAGAGAGCAATAGAGGCTGAGAAGAAAGATCGTCAGACGGAGAGAGAGAGAGAGAGTTGCGATGGAATTGAGAATGAGAGAGAGAGAGAGAGAGATCAATGGTTGAAACGCAACATTGATTCGAGGTGATAGGTGGAGGTAGTGGCGACAAGCCGAAAATAGAGGAGAAAAGAGGAGAAAGGTGTGCGTGAGAGAGAGAGGAATAAAAAGTAAAAACATATGATATTTCAGATATTATTTTGATAGATATGGCATTTGAGAAAGTTGTAAAACTAAGGGTGGTATTTGAGAAGGAATGAAACTTATAGATGCCATATTGTGTAGTTTCCTTGAGATGTTAGGGGGAGTATCTTACCTTGAGTGTTTATAAGATAGTAACTATATGCAGAACATGGTGATGTGTCGACCTCTCATTAGTCATGGCGTGTATATACGAGTTCATGATATTTTTGATTTAGATGGCCGAACGGTGATGATCCAAGCGCCTTAGGGGGAACGACCCCAATAGATCATTTATCATAAGTTAAGGCGCATTATTTCCCGAGTTGCCCTTTTGTGCCATTGGACCTATTGGTCGTGGCCAACGAGTCGGCTCTCATTGAGTTAATTATACCAAGTACCCCAAATAAAATAATAAATTTGATAAATAAGTAAATTGAATTTTAATTTTGACAAATAGAAACATGTTCAAACTTATTTTGAAAAATGTCAGATGAAGACTTTTGGAGATCAAAACTTTTGAAAACCACATAAGACTTTTCGGAGACATTTGAAAACTTTTAAAATCTGGCATTCTTAAGACAAGTTGGAAGCGTGTTTCTATTTCTCAAAAACTATTTAGGCTAGGCCTAAAAATCAATTTCTGTATTTTAGTTCAGTGTAAATATTAAATTTCCCCTCGCTCATTGTAAGCATTCGATCTACTTCTTGTCACGGGTGAATTTCATTTCACAATTACAAAATTAATAATAACAATATATTCATTTTCATTTTTTTAAAAAAATTCATTGAATTAGTATTTTTCTAGAGGATGATTAAATAAAAAATTTCAATTAATTAACTAGTGACTTGATTTGTTAAAAAAAACTAGTGACTTTTATTTATTGAAACATGGCAATACTTTATAACATATTGAATTATATAAAATATACTATATAATTACAATTTAATAGAAAAAATGCATCATATTTAATGGTACGTACGAGTCACAAAATAAACGTTATCCTTAAATTAATCAAAAGTTAAAAGAGCATTCAATCACAAACTTATAAAGATTAAGAAAAGTAACTTCTTTTTTTGATAAGTAAAAATGTTTTATTCATTCAGTCACAAAGAAATGGATTAAGGAAGGGGAGCCTCTTCTACCCGAAATTCAAACATCTGAGAAAGAAGAAACTCCTGCGAAATCAAGAGTATAAATTCCCTAGTGATAAAATTCCCAATCACTATACAAATTCCTCTCATAATCCGGAAGCTCACAAGATATGAAAAAACTTGTGAAATTAGAATAAACCTATAACACTTATCCATTTCAAATTTTAAAATTGGATTTCTTTTCCTTTTTCAATGTGAAACTAAATTCAACGAGCCTCTTTTCTTCTGGAGAGAAAATGAATACCCTCCGGATTTGTTGGAAATTGGGTCTCCAAATCAATCCCTACACAACAGTTTCATTTAGTAATTATTGTGCAGTTACTAAGAGGCACAGAAGTGCGGAAGTATGTGCGCATGTATCATGTCATTGATACATGACATGAAAGGCACCAATAAACTGACAATGACAATGCTAAAAAATCTCTGCAGAACACATTAATATATACTCTGAAAGTCAGAACGAAGTTTATGAAATTGGGAGGCAAACTGGACATTTGGATTGTGAACGAGAATTGCAATTTCATATTTCAGTCCCTAACCTAGTGAAACTAGAGATGACCATAGTTTACGAACCGGTGGTTTCAGTTAGTGAACCGCCGATTCCGGTTCAATAAAAGCTTGAACCTGAATCAAACCTTGGCTCTTCAGTTTGGGACAGTTTCAGTCCGATTCCGAGTTTGATCGGTTAAACCGTCGGTTTCAGTCCAGTTCGACCAACTTTTTTTAATCAATTTTTATCTCGTTCTTGCATTTTGTTTTCCGTTTTGATAAATATATTATTTTATAAATATTAATTACATTTCTTTTTAATATAGAGATAATTTTTACAAATGTAAAAAAAAAAGATGCATTTGGTGTATAATTTTTTTAGAATTACAACAATAATTAGAAGTGAATTAAAACAAGTACAATTGAATTAATATACAAGTGAATTAATACAAGTGTAAGTGAATTGATTCAAGTACGATTGAATTAATATACAAGTGAATTAATACAAGTGAAATGATACAATACAAGTACAATTGGATTAATACAAGTGCAAGTGAATTAATACAAGTACAATTAAATTAAATACAAGTAAAAAAATACAAGAATTAATACAAGTTAATTTATATAAGTGAAAAAAAGGGGCTTGAACTTAATTATATTAGGTTGTTTACGTATCCTCTTTGGATTTAGAGGAATCAAAGCCCACGTAGTTTCCTTACCTTTATGAAATGTGGCACCCCACTTACCTAACTCGAGTCATTGGAGTCGGAAGTTGCCATTGTTGAAGCATCATTAAGGAACTCGTCAGAGGATGATGATTGAATGAGTTGATCTTGAGTCCTTTCTTCTGCTCTTGACTAATCATCAATGCAAACTTGCGCTTCCAATGACTCGGGAGCCAATTTTGATCTCCTTGGGTCTAAAATGTTGTCTCCCTTGCTGAATGTTTGTTTCACCGCTACAGTAGAGGCTAGAACTACTAGAACTTGGAGTGCAATCTTCGCTAGCATTGGAAACATCATCCTATGTTGTCTCCACCACTCCAAAATTTCAAAAGTTTCACCAAACTCAAAAACAATGGTTAGATAAATTTCAAGCTCCGAATGAGAGGTCGAAATCAAAGTTTTTGGTTTCTTCCGCCTATTCGCTAAAAATTTGGTCCCTCATTTCAATGAGGTGGAGGAGGGGGTAGGCGGAAGTGTGGATGAAGCGGATTCATCATTTGAGGTTGAAGAAATAGAATAAAATTGTAATAATTCATTTATTAAAAGCCTAACTTTAGTAACAATTTGGATAACATCAATAGGCTCGTCGTCATCATCTAATCCTAACATTTCATAATAATTATCCAACATTTCATGGAATAAATCAAATTTATTTCTAGACCTAGGATCAAAAACAAATGCAATAAGATAAATGTCAGGAATAATTTTGAAATAACTTAACCATTTCAATTTCATTTGAAGGATGGCGTATTTAATCTCTTCGATTTTCTCACCCTCCATAAATACACCAGCTATATTCAATACTTGTTCTAAAAATTCATGCAAAGTTGGTCTATAAACATAGCTAAAAGTATGAGTAAAATCATAAAAATGTTTTAAAATCTCCATAATTTTTTCACAAATAGTCCAAGTAGTTGGTAAAAAATGACTATTTGGAACATGTTGAGCGGCAAAAGAACACAATAAATTTTTGTAATCAATAGATTGATTAAATAATTTAAAAGTTGAGTTCCAACGATTACAAATATCTTTCGAAAAATATTTTCATTTTTTACCATTTTGAAAACAAAAATTTGTCAATTCTCTTGGAGTCCTAAGGCGTACCCAAATATAAGAAAGAACACTTTTTATTAGAGTTATAAAAACACTCATTGCTTCTAAATCATCCTGAACACATAAATTCAAAAGAAGGCAAACACATCGTACATGAAAAAATCGTCCGCCAAAATTTGGTTCACAAATTGATTTCAATTCGTAAATAGAAGCAGTATTAGCCGATGCGTTATCAAATGAAATTGAAAATATTCTATGAAGCAACCTATATTCTTCTAAAATTTTATGAATTATTCTACAAATGTTTGTTGTAGTATGAGGTTCATCAAAACATCGATATGTTAAAACTCTTTTTTGCATTAAAAATTTTTCATCTACCCAATGACATGTAATACCCATATATGAATGAGTTTGAGTATGATCACTCCAAATATCACAACAAATGGAAAAATGTATATCATTTCCTTGAAAATATTTTACCAGATCCTTTTTTTATTTTTTATATAATTTTAACAAATTCCTTTTAAGGGTATTTCTAGAACCTGTTTTAAAAGTTGGTTGAAATTTTTTTTTAACCCATTTATTAAATGATCTATGGCAACCATTTCTGCTAAACCACTACTACATTCATTATGATCATAATAATAATAATAATAATAATAATAATAATAATAATAATAATAATAATCATAATAATAATAATAATAATCATAATCATAATAATAATAATAATAAGAAGAAGAAGAAGAAGAGGAAGAAGAAGCAAACCCGGTTAATTGCATTTGGTCTCCACCCAATCCCACCTTGTGAGGATGTTTCGATTGTAGATGTTGTTGGAACGTCCCATAGCCCCCCTTGTACACCTGCGAACAATAATTAGAAGAAACGTGAAATTTATTATCACCTTTTTAAAATGCACTTTGAAAATGTTGGAATTATGAACTCTTCCTCCCGCTCCCCCCTCTTCGGTGGAAATTGGTTGAGTTTCACTCTCCTATGTTCCGACATTTTCAATTTCAATATTTTCAAAATTTCTATTCTCACCAAAACTTGTCATTCTTTAAAAAAAATATTTCACAAAATATAACTCTAAAAAATACAATAAAAATTAACTAAAGTAATTATACTACAAAAATAAATTTGAAGCAAAAATTTCACAAAATGAATATTTTTGTATTTGGTAGAAACAAAATCTAGAAAATAATTGAGAGAAATATGAAATTATCAATAAACAATAGCAATTTGAGAGTTGTACGAATGTTGAGAAATTGAGAGATAGTAGAAGAGATTGAGAGAAAATTGGTGTGGAGATTTGTGATGAATGTTGAGGTATTTATAAAAAAAATGAAAGGAAAAAAAAGGGAAAGGGTCGTTTGGCAACCGTCAAAATCGTCGGTTCTGGCCTTGGAATCGCCGGTTTTAATAGTTGGAACCGCCGGTTCGGAACCATGAGGAACAGGCGATTCCACGGGTTTTGGTACCCCTGAACCGGAACCAGCCAGTAAACCGCCAGTTTTTACTATGCAGTTCACGGTTCCGGTTCCGGTCCAGTTTTCAATGGGTTTGACCGATCCGATTTCGGTTTGGTTCACCAATTTCAAGTTGATTTGGCCATGTCTATGCATTCCTCTTTCTTTGTTTGATACCGAACAATAGTTTTACCATATTCAAGAATCCTAATCAGCTAGAAGTAGAGTCAGATATCAAAACAATATTTAAACGTCGAATGATTTGATAAAAAAAAATTAATACAAATGTCAAAGCTTGAAAACAACCTTTCCTACTTTCTATTTTCGTAAAAGATATATAAGATAAAAACTATATCTTATAAAAAAGATATAAGCTATATAAACACGCATCTAAGTCACATCAATATACCTTGGAGACTATCCATCAAATTTTTGATAATCCAAACAAAAATTTTGAGCATGGAAAACTAATATTTACTATCATCACATTGCAATGGAGTTAGACTATTTATTTTATAAAAAAAGTATTTTTAGAACCTTTTACTAAAGTGTGATATAGTCCAATTTTATGTTTTAAGGCTTGATCAGCTCATCGAATATAATGATGCCCAACAATCACTAATTTGTTTTCGTCAGCGAGGTCTAACAACTAATAATCAAACACTCTTAAACACTGTATTCTTTTATTATACTTTACCTCTTTAAAAATCTTCATTTATTACATTCAAGAATTAAATATGAATCTAAAATTTATATATTTTTTGGAACCCTGGGAATATTAAATAAGAAATTAAAAAAAAGTAATCCAATAGAAAACTATGTATAAATTTAGCAGTATTTGAAAAAATAATCTGAAAAACAACCATTGATTACATGAATTTGAACTTGAATGCATTGGCCTTTTCAGATTTTTTTTAAGTTCAAGTTTCCTTGTTTGAGGAGCTTAAAGGGGAAAAAACACGTAAAACCCTATATATATACTTTGTTTTTTGTCCATGTATACAATTTTTCCTTTGGTTGCGACAAAATATTTTCGTTGCAATTCCGTCATTTTCTTGTAGTGTGTTTCTGTTCAGTAACTGATGTCTTGTTAACTATGAAAATGGAAAATAACAACAAACCAACTAATCGACATAAGCAAAAGATGTCAATTAGGCATCATATTTTTACATTGTTTTGCTAATTCTCATTGCATGCTCCTCCTCCTCCACTCCAAAGTCTATTTATATTCTCCCTCATCAAATGCATGGCCAATAGTCTCAAATGTCTGATAATGTCTAAAATTTCCTGAAAAGCATATACAATCTGCCGTGGAATATTATAGTCTTTGTCAATTGCTTTTGATTGATGGAGATCAAGTAAAGAACTACCACTACTTCCCACACACATACATCCGCCAAAATATATATATGTATTTGCACATACGTGATGAATATGTTCTCGCTGAACACAAGTACTTATGTTTGCTTTTGTTGTTTATAAGGTATTGATTCCAGTGGAATCGACAAGGTGTCCGTTTTGTTGGTCCGTTGTGTTAATTTTAAGCTGATTTTATTTGTTAAAATATAGGGATTTGAGTCCTGAAAAGAAAACAATTATTAAAACTGTAAAATTATTGTCACTCTGTCTTTAGATTTTAATTTAATAATATTGAAGTTGTTTCTAATACTATAAGAAAAAGTTCGATTTTCAGTAACCAATGTAAGAAAAAATGTTATTATCACTCGAAAATAAATTGATTCCAGAATATTAATTTCAAAGACAATTAGCTACCAATAAAGAATTTGCTATGTCTACCAATACACTTTTAAAGTTATAAGATTGAGCTCCGATAATTTGGAGTCTTGGCATAAAGATTCGGATTGTTCAATAAAGACTCGAAAACTTTCTCACACAACAATTGTTTGTATTTGTTGTGGACCATATCTTTCAACGATCACACGTTAGGTCTATCCACTGAAGTATTGTCCACTTTGGGCTCATAAGTCCTCACAGTTTTGTTCTTGAAAAGGCACCTCAGTTGTTTGAAGGAGTAAGATGCTTATAAGCGACCATTGACCTCGACTCATAAGCGATGTGTGAGCATGACACTACAATAAATTGTTGTAGACCATGTCCCTCAACGATCGCGTGTTGGGTTCATCCGCTGAGGTATTGTCCACTATAGGCTCACGAACCCTCACGGTTTTGTCCCTGAAAAGGATCCTTAGTAGTTTGAGGGAGGAATGTGCTTATAAACGATCCTTGCTCTCGACTCTTAAGCGATGTGGGAGCATGTCATTACAATAGCTTCTCAATTGAGGCTAAGGGACTTGGAAACACAGCTTTAGCCCGATGACATTTTGTTCGAGTCCCCACAAACGGCGCCAATTATTGTAGACCATGTCCCTTGATGATCGCGCAACCCATTTACTGAGGTATTGTCCGCTTTGAGCTCATGGGCCCTCACGGTTTTGTCCCTAAAAAGTCGCCTCAGTAGTTTGAGGGAGGAAGATACTTATAAACGATAATTGGCATCGACCCCTAGGTGATGTGGGAGCATGATACTACAGTTACACTTGATCTCGATGTGGGAGCATGTCACTATAATATTGTACATTATTTTTTCAATGTTATTAGAATTTAAAAATTTCCATGCATAAAATTGATGGATATTAAAAAGGGCTAATTATATTTCTACAGTAAAAAATCAAAATTTACAGCTATAGAGACTCAAAAATTTTGAATTACAAGCTGTTTTATTTTTATTTTCAATTTTGTTTTTGAGAAATTAACTTCCTCTCGTTCAATTTCATGCAGAATGGTTTCATTTTTTTATTTTTTATTTTGTTTTCATTTTGTTTGGTTTCGTTTTTTGTTTTTACATCTAGCTTGATTTTTTTTAGTTGAAAACAAAATAAAAGCAAAAACTAAACCAACGAAAAAGCAACACATAATTAATATATTTAATAAAATAAAAAATATAAAAAACAAAAATCAAAGCCAATTAAAAAAAACATATATTTATCTTTAAGGAAACTACAATAGAAAATAAAACATAAATAAAATATATATGTTTGTGCTTGCATGACTTGGTGGAGGGATCGCACATGCAGAATATTGAAGCTCAAAGGACCATCCATGTAATTTTACAAAATAATACTGTAATATAAAAAGGAGCCGTATGGACTAAATATTTGATTGTTTGTTTCTTGGTGTGTCACATAACTTCCTCTATTACGAAAACCTTTTTAATGAAATAATGAGATAAAAACTAAGGCCCATCAAAGACACTAAGCCCCTTTAATTTTTGGGAAAATCACACTTTTATGAGAAAATAATTTTTTTTTTACAAATACATTTAAGATCCATATTTTGAAAAATGTCAGAAAAAAACAAATTGAATTTGACAAATGACATATTCAAGAGAAATCACAATATTTCCTCGAGAAAAATGAATTTTAACACAAAAAAAAATGTGATTTTTAAAGGTCTGCAAAAGGTCTTTAGAAGAGATTTTTCAATCTTTTTATAATAAATTTGATTTAATCTAAGGTTTTCCTCCAAAGATCTCCAAAAAGAAGTTCAAAAAGTTTTTATAAGAAATTTGATTTAATTATATTTTTGTTTACACAATATTTACAAATTTTAATTTAATGATAATTAATTTGCAATGCAAAAATATATAAAAGTTTTCAAAATTTACAATGGTCTTTGAAAGTCTTCAAAGGTCTTTGATGGTCTTCAAAAGATGTTCGGAGGTCTTCAAAAGGTCTTCAGAGATCTTCAAAAGGTCTTCGAATGTCTTTAAAATAGGTCTTCAAAGGGTCTTCAGAAGGTCTTCGAGAAGTCTCCGCGAGGTCCTTATAGGTCGTTGAAGGTCTAAATAAGCTATACACAGGTAATCTTTGCCACCATAAACACTAAAAACAGACCTTGTTGCTGACGCCGTGTCTAAAAACAGTTCAATCAATTTTTTCAAAAACACAAAACTCCCATAGCATAAGAATTGCAAACATCCTGTCTGAAATCTACACCAAAACAAGTTGTCAATCACAACAACAAATCAAAAAAAAATTGCAGTTGCTAGGGCTTCCAACTCAATAAAACCAATAGGAAAAATAAATTTCCACCACCACCAATATCAGATCGATCTCCACCGCCATTAAAACTAAAAAGCTCAACAATATACAAAAAACATAATGTAGGCCACCCAATCAAACCCTAGATCTATCCCAACAAATATGTTGTCACGACCCATTCCAGGGACCGCGACCGGTGTACGAAATGAACCGTCTATGGGAGCCCGGCCCATCTCGCACAAGCCTCATAGTACAAAAATCCTACCCAAATACAATATTTAAAGAAATATGATAAACAAATAAAGATTTAATCTTTGTTTATTAAAAACAAAACATACATAATATTAAGTGCGGAAATTAATTTCAAATTAAAACATTTGAAATATCAAAAACCTAAACAAAACCCACAGGAATCCGGTGTGTGGAGCATCTAACAAAT
>CAODLS010249305.1:0-40778 GCA_948243855.1 Flueggea neowawraea
TGGTCGGTCGGGTCGGCTGAGTTTTAAAAGAGGTAGCTGCAGCCAAACCGAACCCACTGACCAGTCCAAACCGAACCAGTCGACTGAACCAGCCAACCAACCCAGCAGCCAAAACCGAACCAATTCAAAAATCAAACTTAACTAAACCAATCCATAAAAAGAACCCAATCAACCCACTAATGAATTTTGTAGCCATCTTCAAAACCCAAACAATTTCACAAAAATAAACCAAGCCAACTTAGTATGAATCAACCCAACCGGTTAAATCAGTTGCCCAAACCGGTAAACCAAACCATTAAATAACCCAACCGAAAGTCACCCCTATTTTCTTCCAGATTTTATTTTCAATTTTAATCCATTTTTCATTTATCCAAAACACCTCCAAATCACTCATAACATTCATTAATCACCCAATTAACATAAAAAACATAAAATTAACTCTTCAATCACCAAAAATAAAATTCAAATTTTTATCCAAATTTATTTAAAATAATTATTCAAAAATAATTATTCCAAAAATAATTATTTAAAAATAATTATTCAAAATAATTATTTAAAAATAATTATTCAAAATAATTATTTAAAAATAATTATTCAAAATAATTCCTCCAAATATAATTATCCAAAAATACTTATCAAAAAAATATACGGGATATTACAATAGGAATGCTTAGGTCAAATTGTGGTGTAAGTTCAGAGATTCTAGCTTTGCCTTCTCATTGAATGTTTACATTATCGGTTTTGTTGCATTAAATTGTGTTTCCTATGTGCTGCAGGTTTCATGTATATGATGTCGATGCTCAATTCCATAACGTAGATGTGAAGGTATTCTTTTATCATTTTGTTCTCAAGGAGGACATTGCTTTTTTTTTTTTCATTCCAGTTTGATTAATTGTGTTAACATTGAGTCAATGAATGTATGTTCGGATGAATGAGAGATGTTGCATTGTTTCTCTCATTCATGCTACTCTTAATGAACAAGAGCATGTATGCTACTTTGTAGACTCAACAGTTTTAGCAAGTGTATTTTGAACTTTCTCTCAAGTGAATTGGTCTGGTGTTCATTGCTAAAAAGACTCATGGCTTTTCTGTGGACCCTTTACCTTACCGTAAGCATATTGGTTTTGATTATATGAGTTATACTTCAAGGATTTGCTGAAGAATTGTTTATCAGTGTTAATTCTAAATTTAGGTAATTTCGTTCTTTAATTTTGTTTATCTAAGTTTCTCGTATAAAATAAATTTAATATGTATACATATCAATTAATTATTTTTTGATAGGCTCGAGCCTAGTTGGGACCTTATGAGTTCATGGCACAAAAGCTCTACAAGCCCAGATCGAAGTCCGATGAGAAAACTAATTAAATAGGTTTACATAGCTATTGTATTTTAGAGTTCATAAATAATTGCATATTTTAAATGTATTTTAACATTTAAATGTTAAATACATTTTTGAATTAATTCGGGTGTTAAATATTTTCATTTAGTTGTTTCATTTTTATTAAATAATTTAATAATATTAAAAATAAAAAATATTAAAATACAAAAAAGTATAAAAATATTTTCATTTAGTTGTATCATTTTTATTAAATAATATTAAAAATACAAAAGTATAAAAATAAAAATAAATGTAAAAGTTGAGACGAATTTGTGACGAATCCATCACAAAATTTTGAGACGGATTCCTCCCAACTTTTGCGACGGATTCGTCGCAACGTGCTAGTTCACTTATCCCCAAGATTGCGAGGACAGCTTCATCAGTCGCAATTGTTTGCGACGAGTTCGTTGCCAAATGGCCCGTTGGCTTCTTCCAAGTTTGCGACGAATTCTTTTGTGGTAGCAAAATTTTGCGACGAGCGTTTTTGCGACGAATTTTGGGTCAAAAATTGTCTTGTGACTATGTTTCCTTTTTGCGACGGATTTCTTCCGTCGCAAAAAGCTCTTTTTCTTGTAGTGAACGTGATATCTGTACTTCTACATTTACATATGTAACAAAAAAGTGTTACGTTGTCAATGAACCGAGTTACTTGCTAGCGGTTCTTTTTTTTAACAAAAAAAAGTGACAAATATGGTGTAGCGGGGATTCACCTCCAAGAACCACAAGTTAGGACTCCAACACTTTAGATCCAACCAGTAACAAGTGAGCTACCACTAGATAATGGAATATTTGGCTTTAAACAAGTTCGATAATAAATTTATGATATAAAACTTAATAATAATATAGATTGATATATATAGGATTTGAAAAAATAATTACTTAAGTAGCTTATACTAACAAATTTATATAATTAAATATTTGTTGTTTATGTTGTAAAATGTTATTTGATTAATTTATCACTAACAATATATGTTTTACATTTATGAGCCTAATATATGAAAATATAGAAATTCAACTCGACTCAACTTATTTAAAAACGAGTTAGACCAAATTTAAAACTAAATTATTAAACAAAAACTGGAACTGAGAAAGCTAAAAATCGACTCGACCAACTTCATTACAGCCCGTTATATACAACAACAGCAACATATGTCCGTGTGGCCTGATATTAAGATGATATGTCATTTTCATCTTATTATAAGATAATACACAACTTACGTGCTATGTAATTAAATAACAAAGCGACAGTTGTTAATTTGGTAGGTTACAATACTGTCGGAATAATCATGGTTGAACTTAATGGTGCTGCAATTGTGAAGGTTTCGATTATAATTAACAAGATTAGTTCACTAATCATAGTCATAAGATTCTTTTCTGTGAATTTTGAGACTGATAGAGGCTGAAAAATTCATTCACCTAAACGATTAAAAAGAATTCCGAATCTAAGACCACCACAATGAGTATATAAAGGTCACCCATGTTCAAGGACACGGTTTTTTCATGCATCAAATTGGACTCTTCTTAGTTAGCATTCTTTTAACTAAAAACACGCCAAATTCGTCACTCGTAAATGTCTCCCTCGCTCTACAGACTATAAAATCCTATGCAATTGATGAATGACATTCATTTTCTATATTTAATTAATATACTAATTATATATATTATAGTTTCGAGAACATTTTTAGTTTTTTATTGCACATATTAGTTAATCTATCAATTTATAATACATTTATTAGGAGTTGAGAACATGATCGATTATAAGCCTTTGTTAAAAGCGTGTGTATTCAAAACTTAAAGTGAACAATATTTCAGTAGGATGAGTTTGGTGACCATCAATAATTTGGTCTATAAAAATTGGTGTTGTCTGTTAATTAAGGCTATAATGTCCTAAACCCATTAGCCTCAATTGGAACTGAGAGTTGAAGTTAAGGTTTATCAACCCACGATATGTCTTTTTAAATTTAAAATTAAGCAGTATAACCCATAATAAAACCAAACAATTCAATATAAGTTGTTTGAAGACTAATGGTACCAGACTCGTTTACAACATTAAAGAGATTAAGAATTCAATTCCATAGATCACATTGTAAAAAAAATGTATAAGTTGCTTAATGATGTTAATTAATTACGAGGAAATAATGAAAAGGAATGCAGTTCGAGGCCTAAATTAACGGGGGAAGAAGACGCCGTAAGACATGTGAGACCACAAATAAGGGTACACGTCACAAGGAATGGTGACGTGAAGATCATTCTAATTTATATGCATGATGAGTGTCCCAGCCAAGGAAAAAATACAAGTGATTGTGAGTTCTAGGCTAAGGGTTTATTGCCAAGGTGGGAATTTTTGTTAGGTGTGTGGTAGGATGATGATGTTATACAATGAGTGACGGCTTGATATTCCTCTTTCATCAGAGACCAATAATTTCGTTTGCTCTGTGTCTCCTTGTACTTAATTCACTTCCATAAGTCATGGGCTCTCTTTGGGACACATTTGGGATCCACATACATACTATTAGTTTGGATTAACCGATAGTTTACGACATCAAGTCTTTTTTAGTAAATTTTATTTGCAAGATTTCTAATTCTTATTCATTAGTTGATAAAATTCGGGCTAAGTTATCACGTTTGAGTTTTAGATATAAAAATAAAAAAATTTAAAACTCTAACTCAAATCTAGATACAGATTTAAAAAGATGTCTAAATACCAATTGATTCAAAGAAAAATTCAGTCTAATTAGGTTAGGATATACTAACCATTAGATCAATGTTCTACTAATTTGTTCAGCATGTTAATTGAGTATATTAGATGTGTTAACTATATTGTTTCAATCTGATTGGTCACTATATTATGATAAACAAACAATTTCTCATATTGAACCTAATAATGAGTTAAAGAAAGGTCCCACAGGTCGACCTTTAGTTAATTGTGACATCTTTTAATATTGATTGAATTTGTTACTTGCATCACAAGAAGTGGGGGCCTTAAAGAGGGCGATGTTGCAAAGTACGCTAGCCTTTCAAGTTTGGCCAAGTCAGCAATGACACATGACTTGGATGGAACACGTGGCACTTTGTAATGCTTCGATTTGGAAGGTTGTTCTTGATTATTGATGTTGTTTTCAAAATCATTTCTATGGCCTACAAGATTGTTGATGTATATACATAAACATAAAATATACAATTAATATGCATAAGCATGTTAGCATATGCATGTTAGATTTATTTCTATATTATTTCCCATTGCTATCTGAAGATTTGCATAGTCAGTTTGACAATATAATATGCAGCTATTATATGTTACATTGATTTAATAATAATTACTGGCCAGTTAATTGTATTGTATCAATTCTCTATCAAAGAAAATTCTTAGGAAGTTTAATGGTGGATAATTCGCCTAGACTGCATATAAAAGAATTACACGTATTTCGTTTTTATTGACTATCATCGGATATCATAAACTCGACTGCTTAGCAATGAAGACAACTTTAATATCACCAAATTATAATTATATTAATGAATTTTTATTCTAATGACAGCTAATATACTAAAACGAAAAGAAAAAACATGCGATTAGTCTTCATTCCCTTCTTCCTCCTTCTTGGAGGTGGTGCTGCTTCCTCATTTCTTCCTAGTAGTTATGATCTAACTAGGTCAAAAAGGATAGTCTTACAAGAAAAGAATATGGACTGTATGATCTCCCTTCTTCTTCTCTTTTACCTAATTTCCAAGAAAGGCACAGAAAACTAAGGTGCTATAGTTTTGTTTTGTTATACAACTGTCAATAATAAAACAATAATAAATTAAAAAAGAAATAGATATATACTTTGTTCCATAGTATTCTCTTGAAATTTGAAAAGAATGATTATGAAAAACCAGTTATGGGGACCTAAATTTTCCAAGAATAGACACAGAGAGTTTCCTGGGAACTTGCTTCCAGAAATGCAGCAAGAAAAAGTGAATAGTGGGGAAAGAAAATTAATTACTTGTGTGAAGGAATCAACATCTACTTTTTCAATTTGATTCCATTTGAACCCTTTTATTTGGCGTTCTTTTTTCCAAAGAAAGTTATCCCCTTCATCAGCTTTTTGAAAATTTTGCTATGTGCTGATCAGATATCTTTTTGGTGAGTCACAGCATTATCAAAACAAAATAACAGACTATGCTTTCACAAGATCTATTAAAAGATCATCTAAAATCCTCCACATGTTAGTTTCTGCTCAAGAAAAAGGACATCACAACATTAAAAACCGAGATATGAAACCTTATCTCTACAAATAAATATCTTGAAATATACGTGTTTGTTTTTGATACATTTTATAAAACATAACAAAGCTGATGGTATATTAGTAGATTAGATAAATTATATATTAATTTTTTTAATAATGACACCTTTTCTTTTATATTTATAATGTGTTAAAACTTATGGGAAGTGCTTAACGTGTCAAATTTAACGGAAGTATTTTAAACTTTCTCAAGGATTATTTTCGTTCTTAGAACTCATTTTGTTTTTTATAAGTAGGACATTAAAGCATTATTTTGTTCACCCAAGTTATGCATCATATATTTGCATGATTCTAGGTTGTTTTTCAAGGTTTTCCCCCCTCAATCATGTTTTGTGATGTAGATGAATAAAATTTTAGGAAATTCACTTTTATATATATATATATATATATATATATGTATATGTATATATATATATATATAAAGTGCTAAACTTTGTTGAATATGTATGAGAAGTGTAGATATTAGCATATTTTTGAATTGTTAAAATAGAGATAATAAAATGAATTCTAAGAAAAAAGAAATACTTCTATCAAAAAAAGAAGAAGAAGAGAAATACTATATATATAATGAAGTTGCCATTTGCTGGTTTTTCCTAACGATATATTAGCTGGATATGGTCGTTCAAAATTAACATGCTAAAATATATAGATTCGTAAATTTGGAGATACAAAGTAGAGGATTCAATCTTTTCATGTGCACGTAATCTATTTAACAAAATGTGATTTTTGCATTACATATGAATTAACTTGTTAAACAACTACTCTTCCTCCCTCTTGCCAAGAATCTGGTCTGAGCTTGCCGGTATTTAACAGAAAAAGTCCATGTTAATTGTCTTCAAGTGTATAAATGGCCGAAACTAATGAACTAAACAACGTATAACCAAAAACCAATTACACCACAAAAGAGAATTATAAAAAAAGGTTCTTAATTATAGAGCAAGGCGTATCAACCATGTTGTCTTATTTTAATCATACAATCTTATCACTATGCAAATAAGTTAGACCCTTTTAAGAAAAAAATAATTTTTTAAGGAGTGATTGTTTGTAATTATATATAATAAATGGAAAGTTTCCTTTATAATTAATTCGAAATTAAAATTATAATGTCTTTTATTAGTAAGAAAAGCAAAAAGTAGCTTCCATACAAGCTCTTGATGAAGTTCACAAAAGTTTTGTCAAAGAAGAATCGCATTATTTTACATAAAGTAACTTTATACACGATTATGGGTTATGTAGGAATATAACTAGATACCAATTTGTCAACAAAGCTAATATAGGATGTACCTAAATTAATTGCAATTGTAGGCAATTTGGCTATCAAAGAGAATTTGACACAGTAGCATTTGAAAATTAATCAATTGAATGGCACGCTCAATGGATACGTGATTAATCAGACAGATTCAGAAATTTTAAACTTTATGTCTTTTTCAAAACTTTTTTTTTTCTTTTTTTTTTTGAAATGTAACTCTATCGAAAGATTCGGTTGATGGCTTGAAAACTTAGGAAATTGTTAACTACTAGTACAAGCATCCTTCATAATGCAGGCCTAGCTCCAAATGATTTGAATCACAAAGGATATAACAAAACTACACCCCAAAAGAAAACGATAATCAATCTAGTATGATGTTCCAACAAGGTGCAACAGAAGCATTGTTTATATTTATCAGAAAATTTCATAATAAGTTCGGATTTTATATATTTATATTTTTTTCCATAATTTGATTCTTTGTACATTTATTCAGCTAGATCGTAAAAAAAAAAACAGTTTAGGAAAAATTCAACATAGCAAAAACACGAGAATACAAATAGTGTTAAATTTATGCCATACTTAATAAAAAACCAAACAGCAAATGAATTGCCCTAAACAAATCCTAACTGCATAGCAAGAGGCATCCTACAAAAGACACATAGCTCAAAGAATTTTCACTAAGTCAAGCATAATAGCGTTCCAAAACTCTTTATCCTTCCCATAATAAATTAGACACATGCAAAAGCCTAAAGTATAAAAGAAATCAAGAAAAACTTTTTCTTTGAATTTGATCAATTATTAATTATTTAGTATGATATCATTGAACGGATTTTAGCTCTAAAACATAGATATTCAAGTCAAATTTAAAAAGACACTTATCAAGAAGGAAAAAACGGTTAATTTTCTATTTACTAAAACGGTTAATGGCCCTTTTGGAAAAATATTTAATGCATATATTATTTTATTATTATTATTATTATTGATAAGTTAATGCATATCATCTTGAAGGATATGAGACGCAATAATGTTTTTTTAATCATTCAAAAATTGTGATTCTACTTCTTTTTTCATCCAACAAATTATTCAATTTCTTGGATGTATTAAGAACTAACGAAGGATTTTAGATGAACATCATGTTCAACCAAATTAATATGATATATGATCAGTGAAATACTCAGAAAACTATTCAATGACAATTATTCTATGTTTGTATAATTATAAATTACAAGAGAAATCCAACCATAAATTCTAGTATAATTTAAAACTTGTTCATGAAACTACTTGAGCTAGCCAATGTAACAAGATTAGCAAATTTTCCATCTAATAGCAAACTAAATCACATCATTTTCCCAGTCATCACAATGCTTCATCAATACGATATACCAAATATGGCAGCCAGGGCTACAACTCGATCTGTTCGTTGCTATGCATGTCGTACAAATACCCTTCTACACATTGCATCTAATGAAATACTCAACAGAGAATTATGGAGACAAAAAATCATTTCATTTGTGGTAATTAGTACATATGTGACATTAGGCGTTGCCTAGCGGCGACAGCTGGCGAAGGACAAAATAAGAAGCTATATATCTAATCTTTATAAAAAATAATTTTGCAGAGTAGTTTCTCTCTTCGGGTTGTGATTGCAGGGAAAGCGTGTCTTGGATGTTTGGTAGGGGAACGTCAGCTTAATGTTGTGAGAGAGAGGGCCTTATTTTGATTTGCGCAGCAAACCAGAGATGGAGCCCGCAAAATACACTTACACACACACAAACGAAGGTAGTTGCTGTAGACGAAATAACGTTTATTACAGCATGTTTGGTGTGGGCTCGACTTTTTTTTTTTTTGATAAATAACGGTGTTTTTCTTCATATGGTTTTTCTTGAAATTTGAATCATATTTTTTGACAGGTAATTTACTGAGTATCAACATGTTAATTATTAAACTAATTTATTGATGTTATCGACTCAACTTTAGAAAAACAAAGTTGAATGCATGTATTAACTTTCTTTAAATTAAATAGTTTAAATAACAATCAACACTTTTTAACATTAAAAAATTTGCGAGATTGTATGTTCAAACTTCTAAAAATATAAAATCTTATCGTAATTATAGCATTTAAAGCAGATCATTCATCGTGTGGTTATAATCCTGTGGGATTTTTCTAAGCGGTCATTATTTTGGTGAATGTGTTCTTAATATATTGCACATATTACTTACCGAGTTGATGTTGTGCCATCGCCCATTCATTATCATAGTCAATCCTCATCCGTAAAAGAGGCTAATACTACGGCAGACGATTATTTTATGATGGAATAAATATTTTAACAATTATATTTATAATTTAATTATATCTTAATATTAATGCAATAAAATTGTGTAAAACATTTGTGTTTGAAATAATTTACTTCAGATAGTATTTCTTTTTTTGAAAAAAAAACAATTATATGCATGAATATCACGTGCGAGAGTGGAGTTTTTCTAACAAACTTATTACAATTATTTATTTTGGAGACCCACTTCGTGTCACCAAATCATATATAGTCCATAAATTAATATCAATGCAACCTTCACATTTACGAATGTGGAAGAGGTTTCTCCATCCGTTGTTTGCTTGGTAATCCACAATCTAACATAAAATTATGGACATTTGAGCAATACATTTTTTACAGTATTATATTTTCTCAAACTTCAAAATAATCGTTCGTGTTTGACATTTCTTATCGACAACACTAAATACTCATATTATCGTTATATAAAATAATTTTGGCTCGGTAACTTTTTTTTTTCAGATAAATTAGAAATTTATTCATCCACACCACAAAAAGTAGACTAAAAAACCTAGATACCAAGTATAAAATAGGTTCTGGAACAGAAAATCCCGGTATCTAGGAAGTAAGGACTGAGGGAGGGGGCTCATGGGGTCCCATGATCCCCTCCACTGGCGAGACCCCATACTTATTATATGGGGTCTCACCGGCGCCAGGAGTGCCCCCTCAAGCTGCTGGACTGGTTAGGCTTGAAGAAAGGGAGGCTGGAGGTTGAAGAAAGGAGTTGATTGACTGCTTTTGTCTCTATTTTTTTAAGCCTCAGGCCATAAATGTTGTTGTTTCAGGCCCTAGGTGTTTATTTTTTTAAACTGTGGGGACTAAAACGACATCATTTTATTCCCCACCATTAAAAAAATAAAAATAGAAGTGAACCATTTTTTTCGAAAGAAATTGTGACAGAAGCAACTTGAGCAACAAAGCAAACTTACAAAGCAAGCCTTCACAGAGAGAAGGGAGTTAAGGACCGATCGCCCACTAGGTCACCACCACACCACTTCGCGTCCGTCTGTCTGGTCACTACAAAAGGTAAGTTGAAGGTGAACACATAAACAATCTCTTCAAGACCATCCGTTCTCCAATTTCAGCCTTTCAAGGCTAATTCGACTTGCAAAACTATATCCACAAGATTTTTCAATGGATGATCGCGAGGAGCTTAAAGAACAATTGAAGACTTTGATTTATTAAATGAGAGGAAATGCAAATTTTTCTAAACTATAAAATATTGGAGCTCTTGCTAAGAAGATTTTTGAGGTGGCATTGAACACTACTTTTTACTTGGTATATCTTCTTATCGAGTTGGCTTTAATTTTTCCTGTTGAGACTGTTACTGTTGAAAGAGCATTCTCGGCAATGAATATTATCTAAATAGATTTGCGTAATAAGATGGAAGATGATTTTCTTACTAATTGTTTGGTGTGCTATGTTGAGAAAGATTTTTTTAGAGGCATTGATAATGAATTAATTATGCAACATTTTTAGAAAATGACAACTCATAGGATGAATTTACCTTTTTTGCCGCCTAAAGAGACCCTATGACTCGACCGTTTTGGTACCGTTATCGGTCCAGCGGTAAAGAAATCTTAGTTATAGCACTAGCAATATGTGTAATAAACTATTTTGTTGCTGTTTTTTATTAAATTTCAAATTAGTATATTTTAAATTTTATTGAGTATATTTACAAATGTATTTGAATTTCAATTAGTATATATAAATGGTTCCCTCAGGTAACAAATTTTCTGCCTTCGTCACTGCTAGGAAGAAATCCAGAAAATATCTCCATAATTTCCGATTGTTCTTGAAATTACTCCCCGAGGAACCAAATGGTCGCAGACTCGAGATTCGAGAGGGTTAAGAATTGGATAGGGTTCGGTGCTGCATAACGGATTAGGACTTTTAAATGTGCCACTCGAATGATCGTGACAAATAAGGAAATAACGAATAAAATAAGACAAATGAATAACTAAAATTGAATTTAAGAGAGAATTCGTGAGCTTACACTTGACTCAACATAACCAATCGAGGACATGATCAATGCAAATAAGACGAATCCAAGTCTTTGGACTACAAAGAGAATTGTTAAGCTATTGAAAAGAAACTTGCTAAAACAAAACAAAGATAATAACGACTGATGAATTTTTTGTGTGTCCCTTGTTCTATAGTGTTGCTCCTTTTTATACTTGATTTATTCCGTTCAAATAGCTAAGTCTCCACCCATGTCTTCGATTTTCAGAAACCCCATGTCTTACTATCATCTGCTTCGAAAGATTCCCCTGTTTTGATCGTGTGCTCCTCAAATTACTCCATGTTTCTTTGTGTCCTATCGTGGGAGAGTGCATCCTATTTTTTCGGCTGGGTTCCTTATTCGCTTCCTTCCGAGCAGATCGTTTCGAAAGCTACTCCTCTCTACCTACATTCTTTCAAAGTCCGCAAACATGTCCTTCAAGTTTTCCACGCATTGCCTACTTTTCTCTTTGCCCATGTTAGCATCTCTAGGATTTCTAATACTCGAGGTATGCCTCATTTATCGCGATGCTTCGTGTATCGTGACATCAACTCGATCTGGAAGCTGCCATGTGAACTCATCATTATTTTCATTAAATGCGGATAACAGATGCCCCTAGAAGGGAACTTGTTGACCATTGTAAATGGACGTGACTGACAATTTTCTGCTGGCGACGTTTAAATGTCATGATTAGGGTTTTTCCTTCCTTATAAATACCCAAGTTATGGTCATTTATTGCATTTTTAACAATTTTTTTCGATCTTTCATTCCTCAAACTTCCATTCAATATCTCCATTCATCACCCTTGATCCTTCGTATGACATAGGCTCCACATCCCCAGCCTTTCCGTTCACCGGCCAATTCCTTAAGCCGGTGAATTAGCAAGGTAACTGCCATGCTTTGGTTACTGAAGTTTTTATTTCTTCTTCCACCTTCATAACAGAACTCTTTAGCGTGGTTTCGAAGGACGAAACCCTTTTCATTCGACAGGACAAAACTGATGAAGGCCTTTTGTATACGTTGGGTCCAATTGCCACCCCTGTCGTTGCCGACAAGCTTAATGCCATGGCTACCCACTTTTCGAACACCTCAAATAAAGGCATCCTTCTTAGTGGTAATGTCGGAAGGATTGTCAATCTATTGTGTTGGCTTGAAACGGCTCCTAGGAACTCAATCAATCCTCACTAGAATTTCAAGGTGTGGGTTAATAATCGTCTGGCCCTTGTGATAGAGAGTTCATAGGAGTTGATGAGCCTTAAAAAGCTGGTGAAGTTGTCCACCCGAACCATGGATTTGAATTGGTCTTTTATTACGGCTCTTGCCAGCATTTAGAACCCTTTAGTGAACCAATTCCTATTCCCAGAAGGCTACATGACAATTATTATGTACGATGTTTGGCCATATCGGGAGCATGTCCTACAGAGTTCTTGCTTCCTTTAAGGGCCTCCGAATAACAACATGTTGCAATGAAGGCCTATATAGCAAGCAAAGACCATAAACTTTCATCTTCTTATGGAGCCTTGATCCCATTGACTATTTCACCTGTTGCCGAAGGGGAAAATTTTCTCGGGAGAAGCTGAGTAGTTTCTATCTCAATCTTCTTTTGAAAGTTTGTTTCCTCTACAGCGATCCCTCGACCGAGATAGCTGTTCGAACGGAGGAAAGTACAGTGGCGCTGAGTGGTCCCAAAATGCCTGAAGGAGAAGCCCCAAGTTCATCCATTTTGCTTTTTGCTATACTCATTGCGTTCAGCCCTTAAAGATTTTCTTGTTTCGTAGAACCCATCCTTCCAGAGGATGTTTCTTCTGCTTTTGCCCTCTAAAGTTCCGAGTCCTTCTTCATAAGCGATTCAAGTGGAGAGTCGAAAGCGACGCATACAACTTCGAAGGTCTCAAACACAGAATTTGAGGGGCAAGTTGTCGAAGGGAAATTGGTTGTGCGTCAAAAGGAAGCCGGAGATCCTTTAGACGATGGCCATCAATCGGTCGATGATCAACAGGTCGTGCTACAATTAGACCCTACCGAGGAACAGCTCGCACCTCTGATTACCACTTCCCTGAGTTTGTTACCGCCTATACTCTCTCTCCAACCGCATATGTTGAATCACTATTGGATATCCTCAGACCTAGGCACATTTTGTGGCAAACTCTTTTCGGAGGCTACTACTGGTCTCTTTGACTTGGAAAAAATTGTTATTCATATTTTCGAGGAGATGCAGAAAGTAGGCTTTAAGAGCACCGGGGGGAAGAATAAAAGATTGAAGCTCATCCCTAATTCTCCCGAGATCTTGAGCGTGTTGACTGGGAAAAAGCCTAGCCTCTAAAACCCAAATTGGAGCATGCCATAGCTGAAACTTAGTGACTATCTGCTGAGCTTACTGAGGCCCATGCTTATGAAGCCAAGCTTTCGAAGAAAATCACAAAAGCACAAAAAAAGGCCAAACAGTTGGAGGATAAGGTTGCTAGAGCAGAGATCCAGACAAACTCACTCGAAAGAGAGATCCATACACGAGAGTTTAAAGTACAAACCACCGAGCAATGTTCCAAGACTAGACTCCTCGTGGAGGCTCCTTCGCGACATCTCCTTGATCTCATTTGGCGTATTCCCCCTGATGTATATCATAGCATTTTTCTTTGGATTTCCCTTTTGTATATTTTCAAGTTTAAAATGAGAAATCTTTTATTCTTTTATATTTTTTTTCTATAAATTGGATTGCTCATACATAGCCCATGACTCAGGGAAATTGATCTTTAGAATTTTGCGATTGGCCTCCCATATCGATGGCACATATCATTTTAAATATTGCTCGTTGATACCGCAATGATGAGGAATCCCTTCCAAGGATTCTAATAAATACGCATTCCCCGAATATGCTTCTTTCACTCGGAAGGACCCTTCCTAATTTGGTGACCATTTTTCGAGCCATTGATCCTTCTTTCCTGGAGGAAGTACTACCTTCCACACGAGATCACCTTGTTCAAAGCAGCGTATTCCAACTCTTTTCTTGTATGCATGAGCCACTTTTCATTTCTGGATTTGAATACAATCCAAGGCTTTGAGTCGATCCCAATCTATTTCTTCAAGCTCTATCATCATGGTTGTATGGTAATCTAAGAGATTAAACTCATTTTGTCTTGCCACTTGTAACGATTGTGCCATGACTTTGAAAGGTAACACTGCCTCGTGTTCGTACGTCAATCAATAGGGGCTACTTCCTATTCTTATTTTCAAACCAACTCGATGAGCCCACAATGTGCTTTGCAATAATCCATAGCATTCGCTCGGGTTATTCAAAATCATGCACCCAATGCTGTTCTTGATTGTTTTGTTTGTTGACTCTGCATGTCCATTCGTCTGAGCGTAATATGGAATGGAGTTTACAATTTCAAAACCACATTTGCTGACAAACGACTGAACTTGTTCGCCATTGAAGGCAGTGGCTTGGTCTACCGTAATGGATTGTGGTAGTCTGAATCTATAAATAATATGTTCTTGGATGAATCAGATTACTTCTTCCTGCGTGACTCGTTTCAAAGGGATGAACTCCACCCATTTGGTAAAATAATCTGTAGCTACTAATACATTTGAGTGCCTCGAGATGATTTGGGATGTATTTCCCCTATGGCATCCATTCCCCAACTCCTGAAAGGCCAAGGCTTGACAACCGAATAGAGCTCGACCGCCGGTACCTGAGGGATGTTCCCATGCTTCTGGCAAGATGTGCATCCTTTAGCCATTGTAATGCAATCTTTTCGTATGGAAGGCCAAAAGAATCTGTGATGCCTAATTAGCCAGGCCATCTTCTCCCCGGCTTGGTGTAAATAGCACAACCCATGATGCGTCTCCGCCATAATTCGAAGAGCCTCATCGATGTCGACACATCTTAGCAGCATCCCGTCATAACCCTTGTGAAACAATTCTCCTTCGATTACAGTGTAATTTTGCATTAGGTGCCTTACATGAGAATTTTTTCTAATGTGAGATGGGTTTGTAAGGGCTGTTATGAGCTCTTCTCGCCAATCGCTTGTGTGATGTAGAATCGTGCTGCATAATTCAATTGTCTTAATTTCGTCTAGGAGGACTCATGATTCTATCATTAAATTCTTTCCCATGATTGGATGCAACAGGTGGTATCGGGAGGCTAGTTGGGCCAACTCATTCGCCATCCAATTTGATGAACGTGGAATGTGTTGGAACTGATGGACATCGAAGAATGCAAGCAACTTGTTGACTCTTCGGAGCACTTCTCAGGTGCTTCATTGTTGCAATTAGCCTTTCTTGTTACCTGGTGGACTACTAACTGCGAGTCTTCATAAATATCCAAGTCATGAATATTTTATTTTCGAGCAAGTTTGAGTCCTAAGATTAAGGCTTCGTATTCGGTATGATTATGAGTTCACTTCCCAATTAACCGATAGGATACTTGTGTTGGTATTCCTTTTGGGGAAACCAAGGCAGCCCTTATCCCTTGGTTGTATCTTGTACTAGAGCCATCAAAATATAATTTTGAAGGTACCAGACCGAGATAGGCTATTTCGATAGGAAGTTCTATCTTATCGGGGTTCAGATGGTCTACGAGAAAGTTGGCTAAAGCTTGTCCTTTTACTAATTTTTGAAAAACGTAAATAAGATTGAATTACACCAAAACCAAACTCCATTTGCTAATTCAGCCTTTGAGCAATGGACTTTTCAACATGAATTTCAATATGTCGGACTGTGCAATAACTAATAGTCCCAGTAGGGGAAATGAATGACAATCCAAGAGGGAGTGAATTGGATTTTTAGCAAATTAAAAAATTTGTTGAAAATCTTTTGCAAACTAAAATAAATAAAAAAGTTTTCTTTTAAATCAAAGAGTAAATGCGGAATTTCTAAAGATTTCAATCCACACACAACAATGTAAATCAAATGCAATGCAAAGCAATTAAGTAAGAGAAAGTAAGGGAAGAGATGACAAATCCGATTTATAGTGGTTCAGTCTTCTTTGGCCTACGTCCACTCCTTGAGATGCCCTCAAGAATTTCAATCCATTATCAACCTCACTTGCAAGTGGAGGCAAAAATCGTTACACCTTGTTTTTGCAGGATCAATAAGAAAACCTTTACACCTCGTTTTTGCGGTTTCAACAAGAAAACCGATTCCCTAGTTTTTTTTGGGCTCAACTAAAAAACCTTAACCACTAGATTTTGCGGGCTCAACTAGCAAACCTGATCTCTAGTTTTTGCGGAATCAACTAGAAAACCTAACCACTTATTTTTACGGGATTAACAAGCAAAATCGAACTCTAATTTTCCAAGGCTCACTAGCAACCACTCTTATTTTTTCTAAGGCTCAACAAGGAAACCTATCTACCCAAAACAAACAACCTTGCTTGTTACGGATTTAACCCAAAGTGTATAGCATATTAAATCTCTCTCAAACCTAACAGTAAAATAGAAGGTAAATATCTCAAATGGGTTGGAAAGGTAGAAGTGAGGATAGAAAGATTAGAAATTCTTGACAAGGGTATCTTTTGCTTCTGTTATGTCCAGAGACGTCTATTTATAACCACTTTTGAAGATATAGCTGTTGGAGCCTCGAAGTAGCCGTTATGAGAGATTAAACATTATGTTTTAAATGACGTCACCTTGTACAACGTGCATTGTATCTCCTTCAACGTGCATTGTACCTCCTTCAACGTGCATTGTACTTTGTTCCATTGAGTTTTGCGTGATTTTATAACAACTCCAAGTGCCTTACAAGAACTTCAATAGCCACGGTCTTGAATGCACTTTCCTCAATGTGCATTCTATCACCTTTAACACCCGTTGATCATACATAAACGTGACTTATAGCTTTCATAACGTGCGTTGTTCTTCATTTCAGATTGTGCACATTTCACCCAGTGATTCTTCAACGTGACTTGTATCATCTAGAACGTGCGTTATCGACTTCAACTCAAGATCACACTTTAATGCATGTCAATGTGTTAGAGAATATTCAGATTTAAATCCCGAGGAGCGTCTTGGCTTTGTTCACATCTTACCCCGTCAACGTGCATTGCACCATCTGTAACATGCGTTGTGCATTTCATCAAAGGTTGCACCTTTTGATCTTCAACTCGCCTTGTATCATTCAACAAGCATATAACGTGTGTTGTATACGCCTTAACGTACTTTGATGAATATCTGATACTTTGCACTTCTGGAATGAATTATCTACGTGCCTTGTATTGATTGTAACGAGTCTTAATGCCACTTTCATCATGATCAACGTGCATAGCACATGCATAACGTGCTTTATATCAAGATATCAGCAAGTTTGCAACTTAGCACATCTTTCATGGATGTTTTGTAATCATCATCATCAAAACTGAAGTGAACAATAAAAAAATGTTATAGACAAGAAAATAGCGCCTTAATTTTATTGAAGCAAAGTAGAGTGTCAAACATAATTTTTCTACAAAAGGATAGTTACATTCGACAACGTTCAAACTTGTACTTAAATAGAAAATGGCCCTTTCTTGCCTGTCTCGTTATCTTGTTCTAGCAAGCATCCGAGTGACTCTGGCCCGTCGTGACATACAACTTAAGTGGCTTTCCGGGGATTGGCACAACCATGACCAGTGGTTTTGATAGGTATGCTTTCAAGGCTTCAAAAGCCTCTTAATGATTGGTATTCCATACAAATTCTTCGGTCCCTCTCAATTGAAGCAATGTGGAAAATACACGTGTTTTCCCTGTAGCATTGGAGATAAAACATCTTATAGAATTGATTTGCCCCAAAAAACTCTGCAACTCCCTTTTAGTTCGACTAGGTTTGGCAGCCATTATTGCCTTATCCTTATTTTCATCCACTTCAATTTCTCGGCTGTGGATCGAGAAACCCGAGAAGTTTCCTGCCAAGACCCCAAAAGAACATTTGAGAGGATTTAATTTTAAGCCATGTGATCTCATTCTTCAGAATGCACACTTTACATCCTCTAAGTGTTTCTCAAGATTCAATGACTTGAATAGTATGTCATCGATATATACCTCGATAACTTGCCCGATCAAATCATGAAAAATTGCGTTAATTGCACGTTGATACATGGCTCCTGCATTTTTTAGGCCGAAAGGCATATCGACCCACTCATACATGCCGAGAGATCCAGGACATTGAAAGATTGTTTTGTGGATGGCTTCCTCCATATAGATCTAATTGTATCCCGAGTAACCATCCATAAAGGAGAATACCAAAATCCAGCTGTGTTGTTGATAAACATATCAACAACTGGCATTGGGTATTCATTTTTAGGGGTACAACAATTGATATCTTGAAAATCAATAAAGACCCGAATCTTTCCATTTTTCTTTTTTACTGACACAATGTTTGAAATCCATTCGACGTACATGGATGTTCAAATGAATCTAGCCTTGAGAAGTTTATGATTCTCTTGCTGCACCAAAGCCATGATTTCATCGGTCATCCTTCGCAGCGCCTGCCGAATTGGTCTCCCTCCATCCTTGATCGGGAGGCGATGTTCCACCAGCGTCCAATCGAAGCCTGGCATCTCATGATATTTCCAAGTGAAGCAATCCTTATATTCCTTGAGGAGTTCGATTAAATCTTCTTTAAAAGTAGGGTCGAGAAGTCCACTTACCCAAATGATTTGTGGTTCTTGTTCACTTCCGAGTTTGACTTCTTTAAGGGGATCTCGTACTTCTGGCTTAAAGTCTTTGGCTTCCTAAGCCAAAGAAAAATCTTCCCATACATCTTTCCTATGCTTCGTTGGGACTTCTTCAATACAACCTAATTTGCATACATCATCGATTGTGGGTTGCTTCATGTGATGAATCAATGCTTTGGTCGTGAGGACCAATAGCTGCTACATGGAGTCTTGAATGACCTTCATGCCTTTCGAGTCCTTATAGGACTAATTCATCGAAGACGAGCTTTCGATAGGGCTTTCGCTGCTCTCGCTTGGTGACCATCATTTGGTATACTCAGATGGGCCTCCTTGATGTCACTTCATCGAGATCATCAAATGAAGAGTTGACAGACTCTTCCGAAGTGGAGTCATCTTCGATCACCACCACCTCTTTGTCTTTGTCCTCAAGTTCTTGAGGTGTTTACGATGGGAAGATGGTCCCTCTGTTGTTGGCTGCTTCCCGAAGTCTATCGACTGGTGTCATTATACCTACTACCTAACAACTATTGTTTTGCTAGAATGGAATAAGTGCGTCACCTAAAATGCCAACATCAATCATATAAGATTCGGCATGTTTTGCGTCAATGTCAGCATAAACCGTTTCAATTTTATCTCCATTCCAAAACATAATACACTGATGCAATGTCGAGGGGGCGCATATGTTTCGATGCAACAAATCCCCACCAATCAAGGTGTTACAGGAAGGATGAATGCTGACAACATAAAAGGCTGCCAATGACTCTCTCGACCCCACTTTGATGCGGGCAACAAAGACTCATTTGACTTGAATCGCATTTCCAGCAAAACCCGTTACCTCAGTGTCAACAGAAATTCAGTCTCTGAGGTTTTTTTTCACCGTGGAGAGCATTTGAGAGGCAACATATTTACGGTTGCACCCCCGTCGACCATGATTTGGCCTACGAAGACCCCCTTAATTGTTGCATTCACATATAAGGGGTTTAAGGCTAACCCCTTTAGATATGTCGGGCTTTTCATTTCGAATATACTTATATGGTGTCTTGGTTGTAGCTCCTGACTCCTTCTTCTAGACCACTGCCACTTCGGCTGCCAGGGTTGTCGTATCTTCCACATCTTCTGGTCGACTTGTCGATTGTCCTGGCGAAGCCTTATATCCTGTAGGGAGTGTTAGTACCATATTACAATCAACTATTTTAGGACCTTCGAGAGGAGAAAAATCATCAAGAATGACTTTGAAGTCGCTCCCCAAAAAATCAGTCTTGTAGTCTGTTTCCTAGTGTACTTTGTTGATGGCCAAAGGGCCATTTAGGCTTTCTTCTTTGTTTGTTGGATCCTCCCGCGCTTGCTCTGCTGGGAGCTTATCTTCCTGCTTTTGAAGCTTCTCCAGGCATCGGTACCACCTTTTTCTCTATGACTTGCTCATCTTGGTAGGACAAAGAGGCTCATTCTTCCTCCTCGGGGATCGTTGTCTTGGGGCTATGAGCTCCTTAAAAATTCTAAGCTTAGGGAGACTTCCAAAACCTTTGTGGCTTTGGATTAGAGACTTCAACGACAGGTAGTTTTCCTTTCATACTATTACTTCTTCCCACTTTCTTTTTCCTCCGAAGTGTGTTCGAGGAGTGGTATACTGGGAAGCTCGCAAAGTGTAATGGGTGGCTCAAGGAGCAAATTGTTGAGTGCCTTAAGGATTGGTATATTAAGCAGCTAAGAAGTGTTGGGTACACTCGTACACATGCTCCATGTGCTCGCCAAGACGACGCATAGTCCACATCACCTGGTGGGTGACTACCAGCTCCTACAACTTTTCAGCACATGGATGACAAAAGCTCATATTCTTGTGTGATATGTCATGTGATGCTCGGATTGTGTATGGATTATGGCATTCTTAGTAGGCGGACCGACTCTAGGGTGCTTTTTGTACTCCTACTCTTGCCACAAATGGTAACACTGGTAACTTATCGAGCCTTAGGTGAATGGGTTGTGGCGTGGCAGATTCGTAGCCAAGCTAGGCCCTCCGAGATCTCCTAATAATAGCTACCGAAAGTCGTACTTTTCCTTACACCCTCTTCCTTGAGAATACTCTCGAACTGAGCCGCTCTCTCTGTTAATTTGTACAAATCTTGGAACACCATGCCTTCGAATTTCTTTCGCAATTCGAAATTCATGCCATCTTAGGTAACTCGAAGGAGCTCTCTTTCAGAAAGATTGACTTGGCAACGAATCCGAGCTTGCCGAAACTTGGTCAGGAATTCTTCTATCATTTCTCCAATCTTCTATTTTAACCTCGCCAATTCTACTATTGATGTCCCTGGGTCATTTTCAGCTAACTGTGGCTAGAATGCATTTTGCATGTCATACCACGTGAAAATGGAGTTTGGTGAGAGGTTGAGGTACCAGTTGAAAGCAGTCCTGGTGGGCGAACTTGGGAACAATCTCAATTTCATGAAATCATTCCCAGAGACTTCGCCACACTGATAGGTAAAGTGTGCCACCTGCTCGAGGGCGGACATCTTGTCATCGTCGGAGAACAAGGTGAATTTGGGAATTTTATATCCCCGAGGGAAAGGGTAATCCATATGGATGTAATCAAGGTATGGTTTATGGTAGACCGAAAGATTTACTCGTTGTAGTTGTGGACCGAACATTATTTCAATCATATTCGCCACTGCTTCCTGTGTTACCCCGGATGGTGGCTGGGCCCCCTGAGGCAACAACGGTTATTCTCCCGAATTCACAAGAGGCAAACCTCTCAAAAATGGCCCTCTATAAGGCTGTGTCTCGAGGTTAGTAGGAGGTTGATGTAGAGTCAATAACCACACTAGAAGGGGGGTTGAATAATGTGGTGTTAGAAGCTTTGAATTTTCTTTGAAAATAAGTACGATAAATGAAAGAACACCAAGAACTTATAGTGGTTAGGCCAACTCGATGCCTACATCCACTACCTAAGTATCATCACTTAGGATTTTCATTATCAATCTTTTCAAAGATTACAACTTCACTTTCTAGCTAAGTGAGAACTCTTACAAGGTTCTTGATTCCGGTTCAAGAACAAAAAACAAACTAAGGATCTACCATTGATCCCTCTCACAATCACTCTTTTAAAAGTGTTTACAAACACTCACCAACAGATTAAAAGCTACTGATACAAGCAAGTGAAGAATGAAGTTTAAGAACAAATACACTTGTATCAATAAATAAGAAATTTAATGCTTTGATGCTTGGTAGTTGTAAGAATTCAATGCCCAGATGTTTTGTTAGTTGTTTCTGGCCTCCCAAACATGTATTTATACTTATCTTTTGATTTCAGACCGTTGTGGGGTGTAATGTAGCCGTTGTGGCATTAAATGAGGTGCATTTAATACACTGTCAGAGTCTTCTCACGTACGTGACCAAAATCTCACGTACGTTACCTAACTTGATGTTTATCACACGTACGTGATAAGTACATACACGTACGTTGATCATAGCTGATCCCCAGTTCACGTACGTGAATAACATCTGACGTACGTGACTTCTATGTCTTAACCATCCAGTAGCTCCTGTTTTCATTCCGGAGCATCTTGCGTACTTGAGCTCAATCTCATGTACTTTAGTTAGATGTGACGTACATGACTTTTTATTCTTACGTACGAGAACGATCAACATTTGACCGTTGCTTCATTTGTTTGTCTCGACCCACGTGAAATTCAAAACAAACATCCTCTGAACTGAGATCTTCGTCTTGTCTTGTATGTCTAACATACGTGACTTCTGATGTCACACGTATGTGTGGCTTCATGCCTTCAATTGATTCAATACTTCAATTTTCCTGCTTTAATTCTGATCATATTTCACGTACTTTTGATACCTTTCATGTACGTGACATTCTCTAACATACGTGAACATTGTCTAACATACGTAATGTTCACTTCTTCCAACTTCCAATAGTTTATGTTTCAGTTCGCGGTTGAACTCACGTACTTGAGACTACATTGATATACGTGACATGCACACACACATACGTGACTTTGGACCCACGTATGTGAATCTTCCTTAGGTCAAATTCTACAGTTTGTTCATCATCAAAACTTAGAGAAATCTCAATGTTGACCACCTTTGATCCAACATAAGGTGTAGAGAAAGCTTATCTAGGTTGATTTGTAGAGAAATTCTCAAGTCTTGAAGTTCTCTTCTTCCTTCCTCCAAACCCTAGCTGAATGTTATTGAAAAGAGAAAGAAAGAAAAAAATGTGTTCTTGCAAAAATAAAAAGATGTAGAGTGTAAAGGTGTGTGGAGTAAATAGGAGGGGGTATTTATATCCATTGACATGTGGTAAAACCCTAATAAATTTGTGTCCAAAATGCCCCTAGTGTATGCCTTTTATCCAATGAAAAGAGTCATTGCCGCCATACTTTTTTGTCCCTTCTGCAGGTGGGTCACGACCGTGAGTTTTTGGAGGTCACGGCCGTGAGATGATTCTGCTCAGGGTCACGGCTGTGAGGTGCCAAAACTCACGGCCGTGACCTTACTTTGACCCCCCAATGGCAAATTGCACGACACGATCTTTTCACCCTTTGAGCCGGTTATTGTTGCACTTTCTTCCATTGATATTCCAACTTCAAAAACATGTTTTCCATGCCTTTTTCATCCAATTCCATGCATTCCTCATTACCCTACACAAAACACGAAACGTGTGTAAATTTGCCGATAATTAAGTACATGTAGGGTGAAAATGCTATATTTTTATACTTAAATTATTATGTATATTTAGGATACATCACGTGCTAGTGTTGTTTGGTAACAACTTTGGAGTTTATCATTGAAAGATCGAGATGCACCATAGAAATTAAACCCAGTAGAACTTGTTATCTGAAATGAAAATTAGGGTTCATGTTATTAAAAAATAGATGGGTATTTTTTTCTTTAAAATTATATTCAAACAAAAAAATAGAACACATCAGTAACTTACTAACGGAATACTAATAGACCACTGACGGAAAGACTTAAGTTTGACCTAATTTTTCATATCAAAGATGTGTATGCAATATTCTAAAATACGAAGACCTACATACTAATTAGAATATATTTCAGGGACTGAAAATTATTTTCCCTATACATAATGCTAAAGGAATGGCATCTAAGCTCCATTTTAACATTTGGCACTTTTTACACTTGACATATGGCACATTTTTTATCAACAAATAACTTTTACTTAAACTAACTAATTTTATTCTTAATCAAAAAATTTTATATTTATTAAGATTTACAAATATTTGATTTTAAATAGAGATTTATAGATATTTGATTTTAAATAAAATCTTTTTTTTTTTGAAATATACTATTTGATCCTCTCTCTCTCCGTCTTTCTCTTTATTATGTATATTATATAACTCAACAGAACCATTGTGATTTTTAGGTAAATTCTTTTTTCTTTTCTTTTTTTTTCCCGAATTTACACGCATTCTTTTTGTTAACATTGACTTTCATTGCTTAATTTTTTTTCTTTTTTTTTGTGTTTTTTTTCATTGTTTTGTTCTCCTCTTAGTTGATTACATAATTTCAACCGTTGAACCCAAAGATTCACACTCTTAAGTTTTAATGATTGACAAAATTAGTTGTTTCTCGAGTGACAATGGTGATATGTCGGCTTATTTGTGCCTATCGGCACATTAGGTATTCTTAAACTTTTAGTCTTTTAGTTTTTCATACATTTCATTTTCAATATGCTCATACATTATTTTGTATTATTCTAACTTCACGACAAGAATGAAATCCTTGATCAAATTTGTCGTTTTTGATGTAATACTTAATTCATGAAAGTTTTGTCATCATAAAAAATAAAGAGATTGTTAGATCATGGGTGATCAATATTAAGATCTTTCTCAGTTTTGATGATGGATAAAAGATTAAAACAGTCATGACAGCTATGTTACGTCTGCAAGAAGCTTTGTCATCATAAAAAAGGAGGATATTATTAAATCATGGATGATCAACATTAAGATATTTCTCAGTTTTAATGATGAATAAAAGATTAAAACAGCCACGATAGCTATGTTACGTCTGTAAGAATTGGAGTTAACCATGTAAGATCCTTAGCTACAAATGGATTAGCTGCAAATGTGTTACGTACACAACACAAATCCTTACATATGTAAGGCACACATTACATATGTAAAGGCTATGTTACATACGCAAAGTGAAGGACAATTTGGGAAAAAATTGTAATCACACTAGAGGAGGGTGAACAATGTGGAGTGATACTTTGTTGAATTTTTTGATTTTGAGTGCTTCTTTCATGATTGCTGTTGTATTTTGAAAGTTTGAATAAAAAAATAAAAAATAAACAAAGAATACACGAGATTTAAAAATATATTGTGTTGTGTTGTATAGCCGTATCGTGTCAAAAATTACAACTCCTGTGTTCGCTGGTTGGCAAAAGATCTCTATGGATTTATATAGCAATCTATTAAATTTTGTTTCTAATGCTTTGAAACACCTGATGTACTTTGACATTGTTGGCTTGAATTTTCCTTTCGCTAATAAAAATTACCTCAGGGCACAAACTTCTATACAAAGTAAGTCTAGTTCGGTGGCCGCATGGGTAGATCGATCCTTTAATAAAAGAAAGATGGATTTGTTTCCATATAATCCGAGGTTGAGAAGTTTTTGAAATAATTTACATCTAGCTTATTGACTTTGAAATTTCAATAGAAACAATTAAAATTTTTAACCAAATTCACTCGGAAAAAAAAAAGTTATAAACTTAATTGCAGTCGTTTTTCTACCTATTGTTTGTATATTATAATTAACTAGCATTCCTCCTTTATTCCATCCATATAATAAACCAAACAACGGAATAAGAACTCTAATCCTATTGATTCTCTACTCCATTGCCAGACGAATGCATTTATATTAAATGTAAATTTTTCTTTCCAACTTACACCAAATTTTTTAGACTTAACAGTCAATAATATATGGCCAATAATATATGATCAACAATATATAATCCACTTTTGTCAACATTCTTTTATCATTAAATCTAAAAAAAATAGATAGTAAAAATTTAGTGTAAATTAAAAAACTTACACTTATTATAAATAGATCTTTTCATATATATATATATCCTTGAAATTTCATGAATTAATAGCAATCAGCCAAACCACCAATTGTAATAATTAAACGAAAGAACAAATCAAACTTTTAAAAGTAAATTTATTATCAGAAACTTGATGCATAATTCACAAGTTGGTTTAATATGATATTCAGCTGTATATAGAAACGAAATATATATACATCAATGGTCAAGGAAAGAAGCATTCCTGCTAAATTCGAATCAACTACCTCCATTGCAATAATGAACGCCATTGCTCTGAACGCCCCTGTGCTTCATGTGTAGACCATTTAAGCCCCATATTCGAATTGTCCGATCGTCGCTGGCCGAAGCTAACATGTGTGGATTTGCAGGATTCCAACTCACACAGTTAACTGCACCAGAATGACCTGGCAATGCCTCTATCAGGTCCCCCGAGCTTCTATGCCATATGTATACCTGCAGTTAAAATTAAATTAAGCTTCGAAAAGGATGATCTCAGCAGCAGTCGGGCATTTAAGAATGTCAACCATGAAAAGAACTGAGCATGGTAATTAGGTCGAAATCTGCATTTACTTTGCTAAAGGTCATCAAAAGAGATCCATCGAGCATAGATACTCAAAATCGCATAGAAGTGGATAGAAAATTGGAATATGGCAACAACTACGACATATGGCCCTTTAGAAGTCTCAGGTTACAAACGAACAGTTGCCGCAAGTCAACAACCTTTTAAATTTTTATAGTTTTCCTCCCAAAACACCGATGTAAAGGTACCCAAAAAAAAAAACGAAATTCAGCAAATCTTCCTAAAATGCAAGAATGCAGACTGAAAAATGATAAACATGCATATAAATAAAAGCCAGGTTAGCCTTGGAGGAGCATATGTTCTAGTTTCGTCTTCTGTATGTGTGCATACCCAAAAAAAGTATTGATTTGCCCAAAAAACTTGCCTTGTACATGTTCTGGGTGTAATAAAGTAATAATCTGGAGGGAGCATTGGACTAAACATGTAGAAGGCGTTTTTACCAACTTGGGAAAAGGCAAATAATCCCACAATAATAAGCACACTTTCCATTTTGAGTGTCCAAAGTATAAACACACTTTTTGTTTTCTATTGCATTTATTATTAACAAAATTATACTATTGTCCTTATTTAATCAATTTTTAAAACTAATTTATTAACCATCAACACATTTACTCGAATGACATAAATGAAAAAACTTATGAAATTAATTGAATTCAACTACTAAAATTATCATTTCTTAATTCAAGTGAAAAGTAATTAATGCCGATTATTATGGGACGGAAGGAGTATTTCCTTTGTATTCAATTTCTCACATAAGAACCATAAAACAGATCTTGACTGACATGATGTCCTTGATTTTGATAATTACTATGAAACCCTGAACCCATATTCGCCTTCCCCCAATAATAGAAAGAGAAAGAAAGATAATAAAGATAGTGGACCCAAAGAGAATATTCAAGCAATTCATAAATTATATTAAACAGAAAATGAAGACAGATTATAAATATTATTTCCACAAGCTCAAGGCAAACCTACTAATCATATGGTTTTGATCTAAGAAAAAACAAATCCATACCTGCGAGTCCTCACTTCCACTAGCAATAAATGCTTGTTCAAGTCCCCCAAAGCATGATCTAATAACAAACCTTGAACGTTTGTGACCTTTGTACTTCGTAACAAGTTTGATGTCATCACTAATATCCCAAAGATGTATTTCTTGGTTCAGAAGATTAATCAGTATGAATTTGTTGTCTCCAGATAATGAGAAGGAAGTAATTGTTTGATCCTCCTCAATCACTCTCTCAACTTTTGCTTCCCTATCAAGTAGCATTATTGCGGTTTCTCTGCACATACTTATGATGTGCCTCCCATCACTCGTTATCTCCAGATCAGAGATCTTTAATGTTCGCTGGCCTTTCCAACATTCAAGCTCCTTTCCATCTGATTCCCACATACAGATACTCCCATCACTGACACCAGAAAATATGCATTTGCCATCAGGCAACCAACCACAGGATACCAGGCCAAGACCAGATTTCTCATAAACATGTAGGCATTCACCAGAAGAAACATCCCATCGGCGAACAGCCTCCTCCTCCCCACAGGTGAGAAGTTGGCGATCATCAGGGCTCCAAGAAACAGAGTAAACAGGTTTCTGGTGACCAGACAATCGGTGCTTCAAAGAAACTCTACCATTTGGATCAACCTAGAAAAATATTTTGAATATAAAATAGATGAAATAATGTATGGCCCATAATAAGAGATTAAAAGCCTGAAGCAATTGTCCAAGTAAAATAATACAAAGTCACAGCCTCAACTAACTGTAAAATTTAGGAAAGCTTGCATACTAACATGCACAAATTCAAGCATCCTATGGGTTCATTTCATCAAAAGTTTGCATCTAATGTACAATTCGATCAGATCCCATTGGCTATTCTTTGCAACAAAGTTGGGGAAATAAAAAAAGATAAACTCCAAAACAGCTCAACTTCATCTTGACTGATAATTGAAATTGAACTCACTTAGTATATTTTGGCACCGCCAATGAAAGAGATTAAAACATAAGTCTTGATACAGAGACAATCAAGTCCTCAGCTACATATCATATAGCTAACAAGAAGCACACACAGCCACGATCATGTATGCTACATGAAACTAAAGTAGGTTCCACAACATCCAATATGACAGTCATGCACTATGTGACATCCACAATGACTAGCGATTAGACACTTAAAAACCTTGGCATGACACCTCCATCACAGAATGATACCAAAGAAAATAATGGACCACAAATTAAATCACAAGGTGAACTTATGCCCAAAATTCTCTTCCAAGCAATAATAATCCCAGAAAAAATTAGAAATCCTCCAGAAAAAGTCCCTACATCAACAAATTAGATTATCTATAATCACAGAAGAAGATAACCCCTCCTAATCAACAATTCAAGAATTCCTCTCCTCCACTGATAACATAATATGGTGGAAGTAATTAACAAGTACCATGCCATTATACTTTAATGAGCAGAAATCCTCACCAAACTGAATTTCTTAAGAAACAGAGTCAGGCTCACACAAAGAAACAACCATCGTGGAAAAAGGAAAAACTGAGAGCTGTTCAACATATAGCAATAGAGAAGACATTGCCTCATCAATCATTCATCTTGCTTACACCTAAAAAATCCCACCCTTCAAAACTAAAATATCTTTCAAATAAACTCATACAGTATAATAAACATCTCCATAATCAAACTGCTAGAAGATTTTGACAATAAAACAACCCTCCCACCTCCATCTCCATCCCCATCGTTGATCCTCTTCCAAATACTGATGGCATCATCATTAACATACAACAAGAATTTCAACTAACAGAAAACAGCAAATGTGTCAACATATAAATTCTGAGATTCTCAGAAAAGCAATATCACATGCTACCTCCAATCGTACAGCACACAACAGCTAAGCGAAGCATCCCCAAGCCAGCAGCAATAACCAACTTTAATCTTTTGGGGGATATCACCACAGCAAGAATCTTGCACAAAAAGAGGATGGACTCCCCCTTTCGTGTCATACCCCGAAAAAGAGAAATTCTTTCCCTCTTTCCCTCCCTCCTTTAGTTCATTGCATTACCAGTCACTTCAAACATCTGCCAATTAATCCTTTAACTTATACTCTGCCACAATAATATCTTGATATACAATCTTCTCTTTTATTTTCCCATAAGTCTCCAATAACATTAGAAAGGAATCAAAATGAAAAATTTATTGATCAAACAACTTTTTAATCAATTGATTTTTAACCAAGTCCATATGAGCAAACAATAAATAAATGTCTGCCCCAACTGGCGAGCGAATCTGCTCACTTTTAGCAACTCTTTTTCATCTCAGCATTTTAAGACAGAATGAACTCAAGGAACTTAACACACACACACACTCACTCCAAAGCATTTCCAATTGCTAGTATTATACTTTGTTTTGCCAACTAATTATATACTTTATATGATTGGCAAACATAAAAGCCTAATTAAGTCCACCCCAACTGGATTCAAATAGATCACATTGTCATACAAGTGGTTATCTTGGACATTGCATAATCATAGTAACCACAATAGTTCACAAAAGTATCCTCTCCAATTCAATAAAATGCATTCTCTCTCTCTCTCTCCCTCTCTTAAAATTTTATCAAACCACAATTAATTGTTGGTTAATAGAAGCCGTCATCAAATGAACTCAATGAGATAGGAGAGGGCAAAATGCTTAACTAATACCATTGGGAGAAAACACACATGCCAACAATCAACGCAAACAGTTATACCTCCCATATAATTGCTGCTCGATCATTAGAAGATGAAGCCAAGAATTTCCCGTTGTGTGAAAATTTCATGAACCAGACCTCATCTGAGTGTGCTTCTAGAATCTGTTCCAAATAATAATAATAATAATAATAATAATAAAGACTTTATATACAGTGGATAGTAGAAGTACAGAGCATAAAGCTAGCATAAACTAAGTAATTCTACTGGACAGAAACAAAACTAAGACAAGGCACCAGATACCTAACAAGGGGACAGGGTACCATAACTTACCCAGATGAATTCAATCCCAAAATGAAGAGATTCTAAAGAGTTTCCATACAATCACAAAATGAAAAAACAAAAAATAAAACCTTATATTCATAAGATCAAAATAAAGCTAGTAACAGATATCGATAACTCCAACAGATTACAGAACATTTATTTCATCTTTTGAAAAGAGATCCTATTTTGAAGACCAGGATGACGAAGACCAGAGAAGTCTTTAAGCAGCTTAGATATTCTTAACTATTTAGAATTTATTTTCTACAGAATTTCTATCCTGTTTCTTTTCATAATTTATCAGCTAATCTTACCATTCAAGAATAACATAACATTATCCATCTTTGTAGAATTGGGAATGATTACATTGTTAATATACATTTACATACACTAGCCATTCGGACATGAGTTAATTTTGTTTATACTACAAGTGTTGGGATACTTTTTCCTTCACAAATTTTTCTGTTTTTTTTTTCTCTGATATGAACCATTTCCTGTGTTCCCTCTTTCTTCTACTTCCAGTTCATAGTAACTGAATAGCCAAGAAAGGCCACCAGTTTCTGTTCTTTTCATCTTAATTTCCATTTCCAAAGTGCTTGCTTCTCATATCAACAAAATTCAAAGCTTCTACTACATCCCTACTTTAACCATTAGAATTCCAAGCAAGCTTGTCAAAAGTTGTTCTACATGAACAAAGATATGAGTTGTGCAGGGACACGTAATACTCAAAAAAGATTATGATTTCACAGCATGGGCAAGCCTGCCTAGTCGGAAATTCATCCACTTACCTTCTTGATCTGCACCAACAGCAAAAGTTACAACATATTCTAGGCTCTTCTTCAGTCTTTCCTAAATTTTTAATGCAGATTGTTATCATACATTGACCAGACAATAATTATAACTAGTTGAGCTTACTTCAAATAAATCTTAGAAAACAGAATTCCAATTAATTTTGATTTTGCTACCTAATGTGCAAAGCATATCATGCAAGAGTAAATAATCAACCCAAGAAAAAGCTACAATCTGAAAATTAGTACACCAGAATCCCATTGAATCCATTATCAAACAAGTGAAGTTACAGCACACTATAATGATTACTTCTGAACAGAGCATCTTTTTCTATTTTAAGTTTTGGTAGAAATATATGAACAGAGAGGAATCTGCCCAATTAGAATATCCTCAAATAATTGAATGAATCATAGACAGTGTCATGACAGTCAATTGTGGGGTAAGGAGCATGTAAATCATAATCTGCCAGAAGTTCCACCGCATGCATACTAATCCTAAGAGAAACCAACACATCAATACAATTTTATTGGCAAATAATCAATATTATAAAACTTACTAAGCCATCATTTAAAAAAATGAAAAAAAAGCACTAACCTGCAAAGTTTGAGAAGGAATCTGATCTCTTCCACATTGATGATCTGTGTATAATGACATTTCTTTATCCAATGTGTTGTGGAAGATGCAAGCATCTCGTTGCAAGGTAAGTGCCTGTTCAACTAAATGTTCCAATCTCTTCTCAGGTATTATAACTGTAGGCGGAAGAAGTTTTTGCACTTCATCCAGTAGCTTCGACCGAGACTTTGTCCTCACGTTATTTTGATTGGAAGACCCAATTGAAAGATACTGAGATGGAGAGACAATGCATGAAGAAAGCTGATGCACCCTAGCATGATTAATAGAAAGAGGAGAAATTTCAGTCCTCAAGGTTTTCAAAGCATCCATGATTTTCTCTCCATCCAAAAGTTCAAAAAATTTCTGCTCCAATATCAAAAACGAGGCTGATTTAACAATTTTTTCATCTGTTAGTCCAATGTCATGCAGTGTGGCTACACTTTCATCCCAGCGTCCATCAAGAATTTGCTCCATAAATAAATTTACTGCCGAAGAATGCAATGGTATCCCTGATTCTTCCTCAAGATGAGCACTGCTCTTCTTATATCCAAGCGAATATAATGCCTTGGCAATTATTCTAGCAAATTCTACACGTTTGATGACTCCTTTTGAACCAACAACCTCTTCATCCCCTCCAGTATGTAGGGGCCGAGCCATCAAGTCCTTTGAAGACCCAAGTATGGGCTCTGGTAAAGAAGAACCGTTAGACAGTCCTCTCAGGTCTCCAAAAGCTACTTTCATGCGTTTCGATACTGGTTCATCACCCTCTACACCTCCCATGTAAGGTACACCTCAGCCCATATATCAGATCAGATAAAATAAATGATAAAAGAATTATAACAGAAGTTCGTTCTTCCTGCCACACAGCCAAAGAAAATTTAGTAGATCCCAAAATTACAGGAGTAAATATTCAATGTTAATATTAAAAAAATGTAAATATATATCATCCTGATGACAAGACTAGCACCTAGACTTAACACACTAGGAAAAAATTTTCCATGTATCAACTTATGCTAACCATTCCACACGGTAATGAAACCAAATTTCCAGTGTTAGAACCGCAAGCACATATGCTTAACATACAAAAGAAAATCTTCCATTAATTTAACACATTAAGGAAGACAGATTATTAGAATAGATTGCTTGCCAATGTTGTCAACCACTTGCTATTAGAAAGTCATTAGAATAATACTCTCAATCTTGATTGAGAAATAACAGAATGCCCAAACTCTATTTAACCCACGAGGTCAAAAATTTAGCTCGTGTTTCTACAAGCTTTTCAATCTTTATAATATGAAAGATATAAGCATTTGTATCACACTACTCACTTGAAAAATGATCGATAAGCCCGTTTTCTTATATCATCAATTAAACCCGAAATCGCGAACAAGAATGGAGCTGGAACAACATAAGCTTACAATGTGAACAATATACCCAAAATTAACACAAATTCACAGCAAACAAGAGGATCTAACTACTATGCAAGATTCAACTACTCGATCACTAGCATTGGACAAATCATCAAAGCAAAAACACCAAAAGGCACAAAAGGGCAAAATAGTAAAATCAGCAAAACCGACACTTACAGCCCTCAGATTTCTAGTTGATCGGAGCGATGTCGAAGAGTTTATTTACCAATATGTTTCATGCAACACGAGCAGGGATCACCACTTGGAAGTAATTGGACCTGTTTGTGTACAGAAAAATAGGTTTCTAACCACAAACAGATAAGATCAGATACAGATTTTCTCTGCTGAAGACGAAACCAAGTGAGATTTTGATTCAAATCCGGAGGAGACGATTGAAAATTATGGAAATGAAGGTGCAGAACGATGATGACGGTTAAGAAACAAATAAAGAAAAACTAATAAGAGGCAGTACAGAGAGGAAAAGAGATTAGGGATGAGAGAAGAGATGGAGAAGAATTAGATAAACGAAGTGCGTTAGGGTTGGAAAGAAGGGTGGGTTTTGGGTAACAAATCTAGGTCGGTAAGGAAGGGATACGAGTTGGGCCCAAGGGTGGGAAACAGCTCTCACTGCTGTGGAAATCTGTTCGCATTGGCACAAGAAGTGATTTAATCAATGCTTATTTACGTTAATCATGACAAAATGTTTATTTATTGTTTCTAGCAATTTTGTATTCAATCAAATAACATAATTTGAACCAACAAATTCAGGTGCTCAAATACACTTGTTGAGAAAGAGGAAAACCATTAATCTTCTAATTCTAGATATGGATTATCACTCTTTGTTAAAAAATAATAACATAAATTTAGTTACATTTTCCGCTTCGACTGGTCGCCAAGAGGTTAAGGCACCACTTAAGTTTTCCGGTGACTAAAGTTTAAGTTTGGAAGTGTTATCTTAGAGGCATCTAAGCCTCGTTTTGAGAACCGAGTTTAAGGTTCTAGTTTGGTCCTTTTGTTTTGCCCTAGCAGTTAGACTATCATGACGAGCCTTAATTCTTGCTAAGTTCAATTATACATCTTCAAACATTTCATACTGAGAATAAACTAACACTAGTCGTCCTTTCTCTTTCCTTATTGTCAAACAAAAAATTGTTTAACAATTATTACTAATACCATAATTAAATACACTCATTTCTCCACCAACCATTTTATACAACCTTATTTTAAAACAGATTGCCTTCCGGTCTCATCTCAAATGTAGTTGCAGCCCATCTATTCATCTTCATTTCTCTACAATTCGTTAGTCCTATTATCACAAACCTCTTAAATTCATCACTCTCAACACCACAAACTAGGGTGTGCAAGGTTAAGTTTAGTTGACTTCAACCTATTAATTTAACTTAGCTGCAAATGTGCTATTGGAAGATCTCATCCATAACTTAACCCCAATAACCACGTTGTGTGGTTCAATTTTATTGTTGTTAGAGGATTTCTCATTTGTAGCCTATCCATAAAATGCATCAATCACATTGTTGGATTCAGTTCAATTAGGTCAAATGCAAATTTCTTGTGATTTTGAGATCTTTAAAAAAAAGTCAATAAACTTTCTTTGTATTCATTAAAAAGACACAATCGAAAGTGAAATATAATTTATGAGCTATATTTTCAAATATATTATAGCTAGGAGTACCTAAAGTACATAAATTGTACTCAAAATATAACATGGACACAATACATAATTTTAAAATAATGGTCATTGTAATCATAATGCATCACAATTATAGCTTTTCATTGCATGCCTTACAATTAGCATAATTTTCTCAACCGCATCTTAATCGTAAAATATGAATTTCTTAAATTATAATCCATAATCATCCACACATTGTGAACAATCGAAACTTGCGAATCAATTATAGATGGATTGGATGTATTAAAAAGTTAAGTGATTTTATCATAAAAAAGGTGATTTTATTGCATATTCCTACAATAAACCTCTCCATTCCAAAGCTTCCCATCTCAACTCCAAAAAATTGTAACTGATGGAATGATGAAATAAAGACTCAACAGTTAAGACCCAACTAAGCCACAACTAGCATGCAGGCTAAACCGAAATAGAAGACTTAATTCGACCTAGACAAACCGTATTTATTCATACATGAATCATTATTTAAACCTAATACGTTATCATTTTAAGGAGCTTGTTAGTAAAATTCAAACTCATAAGAATTATTATATTTACAATTTGAAAATGCCATTTTTAGGTGAGGTCAAGTCCCTTAAACTAACACTACCTACAACTTAATCATGGAGCGTGCTACATATTCTTCAACATTAGTGTCGCGTCGTTCTTTAATGAAAGACTCCGACAATGAGGCAATAGAGGATAACCTATGGTATCTTACTAGAACACTAAATAAAAGTGAGAAGAATTCGATGAGATATGATTTTTTTAAAAAATGATTGGAGCAAAATGTATATTTAAAACATCATTACTAATAGAAATCAAATTGGTAGCCAATGTAATACATTACTTTGAGTGTTGAATTTCCGTAGCTAAAATATCATAAAGTTTAATCTAGACTAGAAAGGGAATAATACTGCTACCATAGAAGATATTGTTGCCAACTCTAATAAACTGCAAACGAGTACATTCATTAGTTCCCATATCAATCATTAACAATTTCAATATAGAAAGAAAAGACCATTGGTTAACTATTAAGTTCAGTTTCTCCAGAACAAGAACTACATAATTGAGAAGAATTTTATGCACCAACAAGCAATCTCAAAGGAACTATCTTAAAGATCAACAATCAAATAACTCGATTTCACCTTGGAACCACTTTCAACGAGATTAACTTTAAATATATCATACAACATACATTGTACATTTTGTACTTTACTATTCATCAACACACAATACACAATTATCAATCAAGAATTCATATCTTTATAGATTATAAATCTGGCATACACTTCTAAAAAATCCATAGACTATTAGGGTTAATTATCCCTGATAGCTAATGTACATTCCACTTCTATAGGGTTTGTAGATAGTCGAGGTTATTATCCTAATAGCATAAACTTGCACTTTTCCTGGGTTCCTAAATTTATGTGGCTATCTGTCTCAATAGTTTTTTATGGACTACTCCCCCTTCTCCACATACGGATAACAAGTCTGTGTAGGCCATTGTCAACTCTGATAGCTAGGCTACCATTTACCATATGGTCATCAATTTGTTGTCAATCAAACCACCAATATTACAAAAAATCTCATTGGAACATAATCCAAGAATTTCAAACTCGAAAATTGATATTAAACATGATAATCAAGGCTTGTAAGCCTATCAAATTACTTCACTTTATTTATTGCAACTCTCCTAAAATTCACTTAACGAATAAATTCATTTCACTCTCAAATATATGCAAAGATGATAAAAAGCAATCGACACGCAATAAAATCTCATTCCAATAATTCTACGTGACGCATTCAAATGATTCGCAGTAAATCCATTTTTAAAGAAATTACTAGTAGATTCGCATCAAAATGTGTCAATCATATCAAGGATACAAAAGTAAGAGATGCATGTAATATTATTTGAATGACATACATTCATTTAAATCAAACTATTTACCTAGATTCCAAGTCTTTGCATTCTAACACAATCATAAACACAGTCTGGATAATTTGATCATATAATGACATTTCGAATGCTTTAAAAACTATCCAAAATATGGGAATTCACTAAGCAGTCAAACATACATTTATCAAATCAAGTAAGAACATGTAAAAGGATTCACGTGCTATAAGGAGGAAGACACGTTCCATTCATCAAACAAAAGGGATTGGCATCCTTCATTAGATGACATGCATACCCTGCTCGAGTGTGGCGTCCATCTCCTATAGGATGGCAGACGTCCCTATATATATATATAAAAAAATCCAGCACAAAATATCACCATTTTCTCACTTGTTTTCAATCTTTTTCGTGATCTATCACTTAGATTCATTAAACTGTCATACATACTCACTAAAAGTACACTAAAGTCATAGTTTATCATATTTTAGCATCAAAGATGACATCTTTTAGAGTCTAAAATCCATTTCTAGTACTACCCTATTATCCAACTCTTTGGAATTTTCTTACAATATTCACTTTCAAGTTAAGTAAGAACTTTACAGTTTACTTGAATCCAGTTCAAATATAAATAAATCTTAGGATCTATATTTGATCCCAACTTCACAAACATTCAAGAATACAATGAAATGACTCACCAATTTCATTTAAAGCAAGTGAGACAAGCAATAATTATGTTATTTTTGCAACAAAATAAATGTATCAAACTAGAAGAGATATTTAAAGCCTTGATGCTTGGTAGATATGAGCAATAAGTACTAGGAAATTGTAGGGAGGTTCTTTGTGTAGTGCCTAGCCCATCTCGCACAAGTCTCGGAGAACTAAACTTTCCACCTGTTCCATTCATTTATTGAACAGATTAATAAACATTTTAATAAATAAAACATATAATTTATAAATAATAAATAATTATCAAAACATCAAAATATATTTTACTATATCAAAATACAAATAAGAGTTAGTAAATAAAATCCAAAAGTCAAAATACAAAAGTATACCCAGTAACCTGTAATTCCAGTATGGCTATTTACGATAGGGGTGAATTGGATTTAAGAGGAAATTAAAAAGCCTTTTTGAAAACTTTTGTGCAATAAGTCAAAACAAAAACAATAATTAAATTCAATACACAGCCAAAATAATTGAAATTAATAACAGTAAAGAGATGAAGGGATAGAAGATAGAAGTCCTCAGTTTATAGTGGTTCAGTCCTTTTTGATCTACGTTTACTCCTCTAACTCGCTAGAGAGTTTGAATCCACTAAATATTCCTCACTTATGGGTGGAGGCAAGCCGTTACTCTTCTTTGTTTTGCAGGCTCACAAGAAACCTTCTACACATTTGTTTTCAGGCCAAAACAAGAAAATCACTACTAGTTTTCCTAGGCTCACTAACAACCACTTTTGTTTTTCAAGGTTTCAACAAGCAAACCTATACTAATCTTAAACTTTAATAGTAAACCCAGATTACAAGTGGATTCCCAAATATGAAAATACTATCTCATACCAACCTATTAACTAAAGTGAAAATTAAATCTTAGTTGGTATAAGAATGAAATTAAACTTTAAGAGAGAGAAAATCAAGAATCAATGTAGCAAAGTTTGGGCACACTCTTGTAAAGTCTCTCTTACTTCTTTTGTTCTGGACAACTCTATTTATAGGTGGATTATCGAAGATAGCCTTTGCAATTCCCAATGTAGCGATTGTGAGAGAAAGGAATAATTCTGATTTGAGTGATGTCAGCCCATCTTACGTGCGTTGATTCCTTTCTCATGCATAATATAATATTCCATAGTAATACTGTGTGACTTGTTCTTTGTCAACACGCATTATATGTGTTCCAAAAGCTAGTGCCTGGAGATTCACCAACTGTCACATGCCTTATATCCTTGCTAAGCACATTAATCATACTTCTACGTGCTTTGATCATAACTTCTTTAGCCTTTTATGCACGTTGTCATTCTTTAAAGATCACACCTTTGATTCTTCACGTGATTGTGTTAGGGAATATTCAAATTTGAAATTTCCAAGGAGCGTTTAATTGTTTTTGTCAATTACTGAGCTTATCTTCGTTTACGTGCTTTGCATCCCATGCAACATGCGTAGATTGTTCTTTTCAAAGGTGACTCATTTACTCTTCTACGTACCCTATGTTGGGTTTCTTATGCGAATAAATATCTAATATGAGCAACGGAAAAATAATAATTTTACACAAGAAACATCCAGGAACACTGTATGTAATCATAATTAATAAAAGGAGGCCGAACTTGTGTACTATTTTTTACTTTGCTGAATTGTTTTCTCCAAAACAAAGCTGGCCGAATTTGATTTCTCCTTCCTCCTTTGTTTGTGCTGAATGCAATTGACCTAGGGACTGCCAAAAGACGACTTCCCTCTACTCTCACGCACACACAAGATCGTTGATTAGGCTAATGTGTGCTAGCACTTCTTTTAGAATCTCTATTCTAAAACTCACAAATAATTTTCTCTCTTTGTTTGTGGCACTCACTAATTCGGTCAAGCCATGAAAAAGAATGCAAGGAGTGCACGCTATTTATAGGCATATGAGGAGACCTAAATAGGTGCATAAAAAATCCGAAATTCCCTCATTGACCTTACAAAATTCGGTCCTCATCCTATTCAAGTAATAGGGTGCCGAATTTGCTTTCCTAGTCTCACTAGGTTTGTCTTTCTTGTCCCACAAGAATATTCACTTCCTAATTAATTTTTTCATATACAAATTAGGGTTTTATTTTTCTTGTCAAACAAGAATAAAACTCCTAATTAGTCATGGACTCCTAATTAGTTAGTGCAGGTGCCGAATTCATCCTTATCAAACAAGGAAAATGACTCCTAAAAAATAGGAGATGTGGTGTGTGCCGAATTTCTTCCTCCTAATTAGGATGAGTATGCTGAATTTTCTCACTCCTAATTACGTTAGGTTGTGCCAAAATTCTAATGGGTTTGATTAATGTAATTGGGGCTTTTAATTATATGATACATTATCATTTAATAAACCACTCATATGAGCCGAATTATGTCACATATAATTAAATACCCATAACCCTAATAACTAGTGATTTATATTAAAAGCCAATTACATTGATGGACTATGTATTAAATCTTATTTAACACATAAATCATAAAATCATGAATTATTATTGATTAATCAAATTAATCATCTTAATAATTCAATTACTACAAAGAGAGAATCTTTGTAACCAATCCAGATCTTAATTGTGTGTGATCCTGTAGGCTCATTCAATATTGGCAATGAGCCTAAAATTAATTTAAAATCATAAATCATAATTAGTCTCTAGCAAGACATTATGATTACCCAAATTGAAATGAATGTCAATTACGAATCAACATAACCTAATTACAACTTTATACAATCATTTGCCTCTTGATATCATTGATTAGCATAAGGCATGGAACCCGGTCACCCTTATTTATGCTAAAACATTTCCTTGATCTATAAGTAATCATGCCTAAGTCAAGTAAATGATAACACTTATCACTTTGTTTGGGTGTGGCCACACACTACTCAGTTTTATTAATCAAGTGGCCGGTGATATCTTCTCTCTCTTCGAGAGTGACAATCCCTTCACTTCACTAATGTTTCTTAGCATGACTCATGACATACCCAATCATACTCATACTTGTTACTCATTACAAATAATGTTATGCGTATGTCAAAGTATCCTAAGAATCCATAGTGATTTCAGGTCGAGGGATTCTAGTATAAGCGTTGTATGAGAAATACTTATGACCTTTCAACCAT
>CAODLS010249310.1:0-16629 GCA_948243855.1 Flueggea neowawraea
CACTACTTGACCCACCTAAATCATCAATCTTTTGGTGCAAACCAGCTGACAAGGAGACACCTTGTTGTGAAACAGAGGCGGCAGCAGCAGCTGCCAAGGCTGATGCAGGTATTGTTCCAGTGCCAGTAGCTGCAATTATGGATGGTTCTGCTTGTTGTAAAAGCCACTGAATGGTTTGACCATCAGATTTGTGACCCAATTCTCTGGTCAATTGGAAGATTCTAGCAGCACATAGAGCTGGCATCCTTATTCTTCTTCCTCTGCCTTCAACTTTGGTGTGTCTGTCCTTGTTGGAGCTTCTTTTAGGGGCTAACTGCTGCTGCTTCTTTTGCTCTTCTTTGTCTGCAATAGCAATTTGGAAGTCTTTGATTTCAGCGGGTTTGTTTTCACCCATACGGGGGGGTTGATGTTGTTGTGGGGGTTGAGCGGGGTGGGTCAGGAAGTTGGGTAATTGTTGTTGTTCATGTGGTGGGTTCTTTGAGTTGGAGGTCTTGGGATCCATGAACAGACGAGGCAAAAAAAAAAGAAAAAGGATTAAAAGAAAAAGATGGGTCCTCTTTGATTGAAGAAGATGACCTGAAAAGTCCTAATCTTTCATGAGTTTTCACTGTTTTTGGCAATAAAGATTGAGACTGTGACGAGAGAGAAACAATTTACTTTTGAAATCCCAGCGTAGCCCAATGTCAAAAAGATTAATCTAACACGTCTAAAATCTATCCTCTCACATTTATTTCTTAATTTTTTAAGTAAATAAGGCTTTTCAAAGTTAAAATTTGTGTCTATTTTTTAAAGATTGGTTTTACAATCTACAATATAATCTATATATTTAATTTTCAGAAATATGTAATATTTTCAATGTTAATACACTAATATTCAACAAATTATAAAAATTTGAATTGACTCAAATAAAATAGGAGAATATAATAAACAGATTTGAATATATATATATATATATATATATTTATTAAAAACTACTATTAATTTCCTAAATATTTTTTTGTAGTAACAACCAGGGGTTTTGGGGTTGTCAGAGATGTTGTTGTGTGTGTGTGACGCACTTTATTACCACTTATAAACAGGAGTGGGGTTGTTTTGACCAAAATTTCTGACATGATTGCAACCTCAACACACCCAAAATTTCCACTTGTTCAGACACCTCATTAAAAACCCAATTCTCCACATTCCATGGATTCTGTTCTCCCTCACTTCCCTGCTTCCTTTGCATGCCATAATCCCACCATCCATCCCTTCCCATCCAAACTCACTCTCAAATGTCTACACTTCCTTCTGCTTCTGACATCTGGTTCCCTCTTTATGATTGGATTATGTGGTTGCTTCTAATCCACTCTTGCTTCCTCTTCCTCCTCTTATGGAGAAAAAAGAAGAGACGACTTGGAAACCCATTAAATCATGTGTCTACAGTTTCATGTTCCTTTAGTAAATTGCATATATATTTAATACATAATTTTTTATAAAATATCATTTCATAAAAGCTCCTCTTCTGATGAACAAATTTAAAATAATATGGTATTTATTAATAATAAATTATCTGACAAATAATAGATATGTATTGTAAATTATGTAGTACTTTCTTAAAAAAATTCGACATAATTGAATAAAAATGTACTTTATTTAGACGTCACCAATAAAATTCAAGATCACCGATAAAATTAAGCTAAAAGAGAACTCATAAGCTAACAAAAAGAAAAGAGCAATTGCATAGTTTCATTGCCAAAACAGCATTGTTTTGTTCAACAATCTTGGGCAGTCATATATTACTAAAAACGGCAGATTAGATAGGTAAAAAAGGAGTAGAAATTACAAGCCAAACTGTGAAAAATGGGCGTCAATAGCCGGGTTAAGGCACATTCACATTACGTCTTGAGCTTGAGGTACTAGAAATAGGGGGTTTAGAGTTAAACATTATGTGATCAAAAGAAAAAAAAATGTGAAAAAAGAGTTTTTAATAGCGTAGTTTTAGCGTAAAAAACATCATCATTTTACTTAATCCGGTTTGGCGTTAACTTGAGCTGTTATTCCCATTCTGCGTCTACTTGATCCGTTTACTGCGAAGTGTCCCGAATTCGAGAAGTTCTTATTTGGATCATGCAAGAACGACTTTCACAAGTGCTGGTAGAATTCGATTCTTTGCTTGCGGATCAATTAATTCTGAAACACCATGGCATATTGAAGTTGGTGGCATACTGAAGTTCGACTATAAAACTCTACGATGTGTCAATATTTATCATGTTAGAAGGTCAGGTGATCGTGTAGTTTATTTCTTGGCAAGAGCTTCTGATTCTTTTTCTAACCCGATATGATGGGATATAATCCCTACTGATTTTCGGATATGATTGATAATGGAGTATACTATATTCATTTTAAACAAAAAACAACGTTGTTTCAGCGTCAAAACATCATGTTTGATCAACGAATTGAGACATTCACATGGTGAAAAAAAAATGTAGAAGAGACGAGTCAGAAATGGGTGGAAATAACGATCTGATTAGTGAAAAAAAAAAACACTATGATATATAGCCAAAGTGAAAAAATTAAAAAGAAAATTGTATAGGGTCTGTTTAGTTGTGAAAATTTTCTATTGTTTTCTAAAAAATTGAAAAACAAATATGAAAAACAAAAAACTTGTTCAAAACATAATTTTGATTTTCAAACACATTTTCCAAATATTATTAATTTGTAAAAAAACAAAAACAAAACAGAAAACAAAAAAATTATTTTTTCAACTAAATATAACCATAACCTCCGAATTTTTCTGTCGACCAAAACACACAATAATCAAAAACCCTAAAAAAATATGTGAATTGAGAAGAGTAATATGAATGCAGAAAACTCGGGTACAAAATTGAAAGACGAAACTTACTATTAAAGAACAGTGATCTGTATTGGATTTTATATAAGATGAATTATTGATTTTATTTTATTTTTCTCATCTTTGCAGCACAAAGTAACGTTTTCCCCACAAGCAGGTGTTAGTAGGTAGTGGGCAGGTGCGTGGATATAAGATGCAAAGTTGTTAAATAATGAGGAAGCATCGTGAATATGTACACTTGTCGAATTGACTAATTAATAAGTTTTGAGTGGATGCCAATATTAACACCTCAACAATATGACAAAAATCTCTTCAATTTCTCCCATCATAAACATACCCAATTTTTCTCTCACCGCCTAATCCAAACCAATTGTCAATTTTAGGTTTGAACTCATTCTATGTGTGTGTGTGAGCTACATTGAAAATCTACTTTAATTTATCTCAACAATTTATTTTTAAAAATAGATGCATTCTCTTTTTTCTTTCACTCTATAATCATTTTTATAATTTTTTTTTATCAAATTATCTCATTTTGTTTGTTTCACTTTAAACATAAATATTTACTCATGCTCTTATATTTTATTTGTATTAAAATCAACTCTAATACTAAAAAATAGCGATTCAATTCTTTTTTCTAATAAATAATTATGCTCGATATATTAAAATCACAACCTCTAAATTAAAGACCGGACAAAAATACCACAAAACTACCTCCATACAATAAGTGATTTGTCTTAAAAGACAATACTAAAACAAATAAAATACAAAGATAATGCCAGAGATTACACCACAAGAAGAGAGCGTCATAACGTCTATAAACATCAAGCCCTGAATGTACAAAATTCTTGTATTTACATTTAAGCAAAAAGCGACATCTATTAATGCAACAAAAAAAATAAGATCCTCTGAATCTGCTGCAATGTCAGAAAAAAAAAACAGCCTATTTTGAGCTTTCTGTAATTCTCATGAAAGTAGTTGCCAAAGAGTGAGCCAAAAAATAAACATTTAGGATACTCTTTGTAGATGTAAATTAATTTTATATAATCTACTTCTTTTTTTATTTTACCAATACTTTATATAATATCTACTTCTATTTCATAGAAAATATGACTCCTTTCATCCCAAAATTTTAATCTACTTTGTGAATACACACCATTTAACAAAAGTGGTTAAAAGTGTACAAATTTCCTGCATTATCCCCCCTCTCATTTTTTATATACATTAATATACTTTGAACAACGCAAAATTTGATACATTTATTGAAGGATATTATGAAAATTTTACTCTAAACTAACATTAAAAATAAAAAGTGGAACTATATTTTAGGACATTTATAAAAGAAAAAGTGGACTAAAATTTGGGGAGAGTGGGAGTAGTATTTTACTATTATGCAAAACGTAACAAGGTGAGCCTAATAATTTAGTGACGTGGGCAGGTGCGATATGTACCGTCCATTAATTATTGGTGGGTATTTTTAACTTGGTTAATGTTTGGCCACCAAAATTCTCATAATTAAAAGCAACGAAACCCCTACACGTGAAAAACAAAATAATATAAACAAATAAACATGCTACTAGCTCCAATTTTAGGTCTCTAATCATCAATGATAAGTAAAAGAATAGTCGAACCTAGGCGTCTACTCATTCTTGCACGAAAAGTTACCCTATTTAGGATCCAAATTATGCATCAAATCGTCATCACAAGTTAAGGAAAACGAAAAAAAAAAAGAAATAATAACAATAGCAACAACTAAATAAGAAAAAGTTTTGCTTGTTACTTGTCAAAGAAGAAAAAGTTTGCTTGTGCCTCGATCTTGATCGCAGGGTTGGTTAATTATTTCTAGCTTTTGCTTAGTTTTCATGGGAAAAAAATAGTTGGTTAAGCTTAATTCGATGATAGAATTAGTTTTTGTGTACTAAGTAATAAATTTATAGTCTGATGATAATGAAATAATCTTCTTCATCGCTAAGCATGCATGAAAGGCCATGTGTGTTAAAAAAAAAGAAAGAAAAAGTTAGGCTCTTGTCTTCAAAATCCAAAGGTTGTTTGCAATACAAAGGCCACTCCTCGGATTAAATTATTTTCTCGGCTTGCAATGCATGGAAGGGTGGCTTCAGAAGTTTTCTTGGCAGAGAATAGAGAGAGGTATTTTGCCATGGACTGAAGTTGCTTGTGATGTTTGTGGAGAACCAGAGACGCAAGATCACATCATCATGCATTGTAAATTTGGTCGACATACTTGGTAGTTATATACTGTAATTGTTTCAAATTTCTTGGGTTATGCCGCAAAATTCCAGAGCCTTTTTTCAACAGTGGATGTATCCCTTGAAAGGAAAATTACAAAGGTGTTTTTGGCAATCTCTTTTGCGGTTACTCATCTGGGAATTATGAAGACGTGTAGATGAGTTAGTTCATAAATTTGTTTATCTTGTGGTTTTTTTGTTGAAGTGTTCAGATCATAGATGATGTGTATAGATGCTCTCATGTTATTTTAGATTAGAGAAATCTGTGATTGTATTTTGATATAGGGTTTCTCATGCCTTGATGTCGTAGTTTTATTTGGTGAAATAAGTTGAAGTTTTTTTTCTCCTTATGTTTTACTAGATCACTGATTTAGTCGCTTATCATTTCAATAAATTTTTTTATTTATGAAAAAAAAATTCGAAGGTTGTTGGCTGTAATGATTATGTTGTTCCCCTTTTAACTATTGACCATTGAAGAACTGATTAAAATTAAAGAGAGGAAGATGATTTATTAGGGAGTCATGATAAAGTACTCATAATTTCCATACTATCGAGGATGCATAGTACTCTATTCTAAGACAAAATTTTAATTAATCAAGTTGACTTAATGGAAACTTCATGCACTTCTTGGACAACATGGTAGGGATAATTGAAACATGTGTGCTGCTTTTTTTCAACCTTTTCCTTTTACCATTCTCTTTAAACTTCACTACAAAGCAACTTTAATTTAGGGGTTATGGTATGAAAACTTTGAATCACACAAGGAGGGCTTTTTTTCCTTTAAGATTTATAATTTGCTTTGAATTAGAGAAGACTATTTCTTTGGTTCTGTGATGATAATTATGAAGAAAGAGTATGTGTGCGTTGGTGATTGTTTTGCTAGTCATACATGCTTCCACATAGGGAGACAAAGAAGGGCCCTCTCTGAAAGCTAGCCGTTGAAATATTATTCCCACTATTCCATGAATTCAGATTGAATGGTAAGAAATCCCGGTTGGTGTGTTTAAATAAATTTGTAAATGGAATGGAGAAATTGTTAATGTTTTTAATTTTTGAAGTAACCACCGTGTGAAAAAAAAGATTGCATAATATATTTTTATTAAATTTAATGGTACATAAAAAACATATTGTAGATTAAATAGTAAATTGTATAAAAACATAGAAAAAATAATACATTTTTTGGAATTATAATGTGCTAAACCTCATTATTTGTGGTAATACTAGATTAGCTTTAATTTGGACTTATATATGCTTTGTCTTAATCTTTTAAGTCTTCCCACTCCCATCTTTTCCAGGTCAAGTTATATTTGGCCAATTTGAAGAATCGCACAATGGATGTTATAGATAGCATCTTACACATCAAGTTTAGGTGACATATTTTTTTTAAAGGTAAAGAATGAACTAAAGTCCAAAACAGTTTTATTTTCCCTCTACTTTCCTAAGGATTGAACCTATCTTCCTATCTCCCCTAAAGATTGAATGTGGAACATTTAACTATAAATATTAATTGATCACCATCAGATCCAGCTCCTGAGGGCAAGTTTAGGTGACATATTGATCCACATATGGATAGAGGGAAAAAAACTTCCAAGTTCCAATGACAAGTCCTTATCTTTTTTATAATATTAAAAGTTTATATTATAATTCTCGGGTCAAACTAATATTATAAAAAGTACAAATTTTCTTGTCTCCATTTAAATTTGCAAAATATGTATTAATCATAATTGAAAGAAATTAAATCTAAAATTTTCAATATATAAAGACTAAAGAAGATATTGTCTTGCGTCTAGTGATCAAGTCTGATGATAGGACAACGAGATGTAAACCTTAAATTGCACGTTTAAGACTCATCTGGTTGGAAGGATGAGATAATATAGGCTCAATCTTTTGTGAAAAAAATTCCTAACTAGTTCTAACTACATGATAAGATTTGTTGTTGAATTTACACGATATTATTTATATTTTGCACTCCCTCTGTCCTAATTTAATAGACGCTAATTAATTTTTATTGGAATTAAAAAATAGTAATTTTAATAGTTAAAATCATTTAATTCTATACAATTTTTTATTTATACTCTTTAACTAATTGTGTTTTGTAATTAATAAAGTAGTTAAAATAAAAATTAAATAAGAATAAATTTATAATTTTATTAATAATAAATATAATAAAAAAATGTGTTTATATTTTGAGACATTAAAAATAGAAAATATACTTATCAAATTTGGAGCAGGGGAGTATAATTTTCCGTGACTAAAGGAGGTAAATGATCAACTTTCAATTGCTCAGCTTTCTAGGTTACATGTGTAATGACTTCTCTTTTCCTTTCTTAGTATCCTTGGACCCGCAACAGATTACAAACGTACTTTCCACGAATAGATATGCAAGTGAATATGCGTAGTTAACAGTTAAAGCAATCTTCAATTCTTCATGAAAGAATTTGAAGTTGAGTTTTTGCACTGTCATCTTGAGATAGAAATTGATTTTCAGCGTAAATTTTTTAAGTGTTGCATCAATCTGTCAAGACAACATAATTAAACACGAATACGTTTATGTCAAATTCAAGTCTTTTTTAGAGCGTAATATATGATATAATCGTATTGTGTCAAAAATTATAAACCCCTTCTTTCGTCTTCATTGCATATACCGGCCGAACACTTCCAAACATTTGTCGAGTCATTTAACTACAAACAACGATATAGCCATGACCATACATATAAAAGCCTTTCAGCTATAAGCCCTCTGTTGATCAGATATTGACCCCTCGTAGAGCTCATTCAAAGCGTCTATACATCAAATTCAACAAATTAGTCGCAGCTACAACATCATTGCTGGGGAATGGACAAAATTTTAGTTGAGTGATACATTTATTTTGGTGCAAAATGGCACAAATTCATTGTTCATTGGCTTTTTATATCATTTATCATGCCCTAGCCTGTCAGGAAAGTAGATACGTGTGTTTGCCTTCATTTCACTTGAATTTGTTCACTTGACTTGAATGTTTGGAACAAATTTCAATGATAAAGAGTTGCATTACAAGTGCCTGTTTGTTTGGGAGGTGTGTGTACATATATACACACACATACATATATATAGAATATATTATATACTGTACTTGAAAAATAATTAGAAAATTTGAAGAAATAAGTGTCTTACTTTTTAATCATTTATCTCATAAAGTTATGTTCTATTTAATTTATTTTTCTCATTAATTAGTCTCTTACTCTATCTTCAACAATATTCCCTCCCCTCCCAAACAGAACCCAGTTGGGTATCTTTAAAAGATGTTTTATCCCATGTGAAAGTAGTGATCATATGAAACCTTTCCATTCTCCACCCAAATTTTTGATAGATATGGAGGGTACTACTGCATTGACGGAGACAAGTTCTAGCGTGCATGTCTTTTCAAAACAACGGGTTTTATTTAGTATTAACAATGAAACGAATGAATGCTTTTGGCAAAAAAAGAAATAATAAAAGAATGAATGCTTATTTTAAATTACTTAGTTGTTACTAATACACCTATAACTCATTAATATCAAAATTAATTCCAGCACTCAAGGCAGTGGAAGAGCCACATGGAGATAAAGGAGTGCACAAGTCCCCTACTTGCAAATTCCCGTCTTCCCCCTCCAATTTTTACTTTTTATCACCGGGCTTTTTTTATGTTTTTATCTCTCTTTATGAGGTATTGTCCTTTTTCAAAAAAAAATAAAGTTTTTATCTATCTTCTTTTGTTTGTAATATAGTTTTACAGAACTATTATAATTTAATTCTCAAAACTTGTATGGATCCATAACAAAATTTTTAAATCCAAAATTCTATTTTTTTCAAACACTTCTTTGTCCTCCCACTTGTTATGATAAACGTGCGTCTTAAAACAAACCAAAATTTATCTCCAATTGAAAATATTATTTGTTCTAAATCAATCAAACCATATTTAGTATCATTTTTTCTATCCTAACATACCAAAAAAAAAGCTATTTTCTTAAATAACTCAATTCAATAATTAGGTAAGTTGTTTTTAGTTTTTGTCTAAATTTCTAAAAAATGCAAGATGCCTCAAATTCAAAATAATTTTGTGAGAAATTATGAATTTTGCATTTACAGTTAGTGTTATCACTTATAAATTATTTAGTTGTTAAAGATTTGTTTTTTTTTGAAAATTAATCCCTACTTCTTAAAAATTTTAGCTTCGCCACTAGCTGAATGATCGTAGGTTCGATCTTTAGTGGGAGACTTATAAAAAAATCATTTAGTTCTTAATTTAAATGAAGCTAAATAAAAGAAAAACATTCAACGACTAAAAAAATGAAAAATCAACTAAAAATAATTCGTATTTATAAGATGTAAAGTTTTTGGAGTGCAAACTAGAAAAAGGTGAAGGTAACCCAAAGCAAAGTCTAAATATATATTCTCCCTACATGTCATTGTCGTCGATATAGATCAGTATATATGATGGGTGAAGATGAATGGAGTGAGTAGAGATTAGGAAGAATGAAAATTGGAGGGGAAAAGAAGAAGGCAGCTCTCCACCCCCACACACCCACCAATTGCTATGCTCCAATCCAATAAAGCCACAATCTCCTATTTCATGTGATAAGATGGACCTCACCATTATCCCCCCTCCTGTCACATCTTTATAATACTCCATTGCCTTTCTTTTTCCCATTGCTTTTCGTTATGAAAATTTCACCCTCCTTAATTTGTTTGTTTATTAGTTTCCATCTACCTCCATATTAGAACTTAGAGATGTAATAAGACTCTCTTCGTTCATTTTAATAAATCTTTTAACAAGTATTGTTTTTCAAAAAATACATTTTTCAGAAAGTAATTTCTTAAAAAGTTCAGTTTAAATCTTGTTTGATTTTAATTATAGTTCCTGATTAAATTTTTTGATTTAAATAAACATATAAAATGACCAATAAACCTAATTGAAAGTGCAAATAAGACAACATTTATGGGCAATGTGGGAAAAAAATCAACTTCTCTAAGTAAGTGCAACTTAATCTAGGCTTGAGGTGGGGAAGTGACTTTTCTAGTACTCTAAAACTCTACTAAGCAAAGTAGAACTCTTAAGACTTCCTATATCCAACTCCCCGGAGAGTAGAACTCTAAAACTCTACTAAGCAAAACTATTTTAATTTTTTATTGCTAAGGAAGTTGAACTTCCTCAATCTTTTTACACCCAATCAAGAAAGGCCTAAAATTGTCGAGCTTGTTTATGTTAGGTAGATCAAATAAAAATGTATTGCAAATTGAAAGATTAGATGTATAATAAAAAAGTAAAAAGAAGAGAGTTAGACATCTTTTAAAAACTAAAATATGCATAAATAATACTGAATACAACAAAAAATGGCTTCCAAAAACGATTATAATTTGTATTATATTGATCCTTGTTGTATATGCTGAGAGAGTTTAATCCTTAATTAGATTAATAGAACATAATTCTTTTTTGTTATGTTAATCGTTTTCCTTTTTTTATAGATAGCTTATAATTAAAACAATGTTTTGAAATTCCCCAACTTAATTAATAATCATTCACATTTTATAGATAATTAAACAATATTTAATAACTAGCAGTTATGTTTCAACCTTAGTCAAAAAACAAAAGCAAGAAAAACAAGGGATTGTTGTTGGAAAATGCGATTGATTACTTGTTACTGATTTTTCTCTGTAAAACGTCAAGCTTTTATTGTACTTTTCGGGTAATCTTGATGCAGACAAATAAATTATTTGGTAAGATAGATAAAGTTGATATAAGATTGAAATAAATGATAAATTTTGAACGAATAGATTCACAAGATGCTTATGATGTTGCTCTACTGCAGGTCGCAGTTGTACGTGCTAAACCAAGTGCACATCTCAAGTTCTTCAGAAAATCGGATTCCCCTCTCCAATCCACATTCTTACCAGCTTCAAAATATTGATTCATCATCCACTTAAAACATTCTCAAACTCAAAAGGATACTTTCCTATCTAGGTCCTTGATTGAAAGCAAATCTAGACTTGATTCAAATGTTTCAAGTAATGCACGTATTGGAGTTTGCTTTTCAACATATTTATCTATAATGATGCGTCATTTTCTCGACTTTTTCTCCGAAGAACCTGCAACCTACACCTACTCGGTCTGCCAAAAACAAACACCACAAATTTGTACCTTAGTTATACACTCAAATTCATACATGAATAACTTTTAGTCCTCACTTTACCTGAAGTTATATTTGATTCCAGCAAGTCAGGTTTCAGGCCGTGGATTCCAACAGCATCACCGACCTTGCTATGCTCATCTTTATAGATACGCATTTAGCATTTCACTAGTCACATAGCTGTAACACACATTTACAGAGTCCAATAAATTATATAATTTACAAGACAGCGAATAGATAACTGTTCAGCTAGCCGAAGACGGACCAAAGTACATGCAGATGGGTGGACTGATCCTGAAAATCAACAGGATTGCTGAGGGTACCGTCCAAATCCCATCACTGCATATTAAACCGGAAGCAACTGCACCTGCAAAATCGTCAGCATCCTTCCGATTTATTCGCTCCCACACGAACAGTATAATTGTCCTAACGAACATGTCAATCGCGAAGTAAGCTCCAATGTAAAATGGGACTGCCATAGCCATTGGAATGGGAATGAACTGTGAAACCTTCTTAGGATTTGCATCTCTCAGAAGATTTATAACCAGAGAAGCTATAAAGAACCCACAACAAATGGACAGGCAGTGCTTTGGCAACTCTGAGAAGCCTTCAACACCTAAAATGGCCATTTCTCTGAATATCACGGCATATGGAGCTTTGCATGGACCATCTGGTGATCCTAAATCAAAAGCACTCCAAAATAACCAGAATGTCAGTGGGGCGATGACACAACCCAAGGCTGTTCCGACCAACTGGCTCACAAACATAGACTTGGCTGATGATAAGGTGAGGTAACCCGTCTTGAAATCCTGCATGAGATCAGCAGCAGTGGAAACAATGGACATCATCACTCCACAAGCTGCCAAACCAGCAACGACACCGCCATTACCCCCAACTATTGAAGCAAAGAAGAAGAGACCAATCTTTCCATATGTTGATGCCAAGCTCCAATCAGTCAGACCAGTGCCATAGGAGTTGCAGAAGGCAAGGGCAGGAGCAATAATGTAAGAACTAAGAACCAGATACCACTTGAGAGGTGGAAATATCATTGGAATTGTTGCTGTTGATATTGCAGCCAGTCCCACATATCCAGAAGCTTCAACCCCATTGGGTATCTTGTCCTTCAGAAATACCTCATCTCTTTTCCTCTGCTCAAGTAGAATCTTGGAAGTCTCATCGTCTGTAACTGATAACTCAAACAAAAAACAAGAATAATTTGTCATCCAACATGCACTTGTAGCTTTCTCAAGTTCGAAAGCTATTGCACAATTTGACATTAAAATTATCAGCAAATAATTTTTATGAAAGCAAGTTCAACTGCATATTAGGAAACCAACACAAATTGAAATTTCGATGATGTTGGACTTAAGGATAGGTATGAATTTCACCTTCAACAGCACTGACAATAGGAAGGCTGCTTTCTTTGGTGCTTTTATTGCACATCTCTTTAATAGTTATCGCAATTATCTTGATCAAATTGTAAAGACCATCACCAAGGATAAGGGAATAGCAATGAAAACCTGTCGACAGAACAATCAGATTATTTTATAGGATAAAATCATAATTGCATAAAAGTTTGGCCAAAAGCACCATGAAATTACAGTCCATGCACACACACAACAAAGGAATGAACACAAAGTAAAAACAATATTTAATCTGTTTGAATACATAAAAAATGCAATGCTAAGAAAGCATTGACCAGCCTTTTTTTATGCAGACCAAGAATAATGTATGAATATGAACCATCAGCTAGTGGCTATAAAATTTAAACCCAATAATGTAAGAATATGAACCATCAGCCAGTGGCTATAAAATTTAAACCCTGCACTTAGATCAAAAGTTCTTTCTTGATAAATTCCCCCATTTTCTATGGAGGAAGGTGTTGGTGATAAAAAACTATTATTTTGCAGTACCTTGTATCCATAAGGTCCCTTGAAATCATTACTACCAAGGCCAGCTGGATACCAATATCCTGCATGTTGGGAAATGAAAGGCCAGAGGAAACCCCATGAAATGATAACCCCAAGAAGAACCCAGCAACTGACAATATGAGGACAAATAAGACCACAGCCAACATAGGTCGGACTGAAGTCAAAATAAAACCTGCAATATAAGTCTTATGTTAAGTGCAATGACAAATACAAACAAGAAGTGACATCAGAAATATCACAAAAGATATTTTTACGGATGATAAAGCCCTGACATTATGCCCTTTGCAAAGTTCTTTGACAAAAAGACTCGCCAGAATAGTTAGTCATTTTATAGTAGAAAACATACTCAAAGGTAAATTAACAAATGGTCTCTCTAAGGATTAAATATAGAATCAGCTAATCAAGTTTATCATATAGCAGGAATAAATATTATAGCTGGCATATGAAAATCCTTAATTTACATAAATACAAACAGAGTAGCAAGCAGCATTAAGCAACAGGATAACTTACGTGTTCTTAAATAGTGTAAGACCAAGGCTGGGGAAGTTATCAAATCCACAAGAATCCCCAATACCACCGAAGAACCACTTAAAGCAGCTCCAAACTAAACTGATACTCAAGTATTTCCCTAGACAATTGACTTGTTTCCTGCAAAACGTCCATAAAACAGACGTACAGTTAAGAATTCCATTTTATCACCATCCCATTTTTAATTTCAAAATTCTCAAATCCATCAAGTGTATGTACCACTAAACAAACAGAAGCAGCAAATAACAGAAATTCCATTAATTTATACTATAAAAATAAAAGGTATCTACATCAGTTATTTATCAAGTAACATCATTTAACTCGAAGCATGATTAATAATAATTATATAGTAAAAAAATAAACACATTTAACAAAATAATAAATATATAAAATGCTAAACATAAAATGCTAAATAGTGTGTTTACCAAACGAGTCCATGGTAATTCTTAATTTAACGGTAAAATTTTTGTAATTTGTCTACATCGAAACATCATCAATATTGTAAAACATCAATGCGTAAGTTCCGTAAAAGATCTAACTTTAACAATGACTAATGAGTATGACTTCCCTCTTTCCTAGTCCTGTTGACAATAATCTCCTCACCGTCAGCTGTTGAGTTCCTACTTTCATGCACTCATCTTCTAGGGATCTACTCCGTGGGTGTTTTTCTTATGTGTCATTTTATTTTGCACTTATTAACCATTTAACTCCCAATTTTTTAACGTTAAAGAAGATTCCTACCAATAAGTCACAAGTCCATTGATTATTTTGTGGGTGTAATCCGCTAACGAAACCACATTAATTCGTATCCATGTATGAATCAACAACATGACCTAAGGTTTTGTGAAGCTAGTGTAATGATCTTTCCTGACCATAGCATATGTTTGTTTTATTATCTTTTTTTGTTTTTGAACACTGTGTTTTATCATCCTGTTTATGCATGTGCTTGTGTCATAAATTGAAGATAATAAATTTTGTGATAAAACAATACAGACACTACGATTATCTTTATAAAATTATACCTAGATAGTTATATTATTATTTGAGAGTAAAAACACACCCACTTTAGGATCTAATAATCTCAATAACTCGATTTAGACGACTAATATATTTCAGATTAAATCCATCGCACGATTAATTCTTTATGGGTGCAGCTAAGGACATCTCATTTTAAACGTGCTGCCCACCTTAATTTATGTTTTTTATTAACATAAGTTTGAAGTTAAAACGATCACAAGACTAATTCTCCGAGTGCAAACAAGAGCATACTTAAAACCTCAAGTATTATAATTAATACATTCAACTATACTTCCTAACAAAACTACGGAATGAGTAATTTACAGCGTTTTAATATAACATATGAAATATTCCATATATTATGATTCTAAAAAAACGTGTTATTTTCTCTACTTTTTCACTATACAATCTGCTTTTCATCTGCACTCACCTAAAAATTTGGCGTATTTCTCCTACATAACTCACTATCCGGCATGGGTTTATTCGCTGTGTTTCAGTACTACGTCTTATAAAATCCAAAAAAATAATCAACGCCTTATACGGTCAAAATACACCCCAACTAGCAAGCAGACAGTATTTCCACATTGGAGTTTGTGCCTAACTAAACCAATGGCATATATTCATCACTCAACTCGTAATCAATGTAATTAATGGGACCCTTATGATTTAAACTTAGAAAGATCAAGAGGATTTAGTATAGTATTAGATTTGGATTTGCCAAATTGCGACTCGTGTGAATAGCATTTGCAAACCCGTCAATGGTGCCATGGAAAAGCACGTGGAATTCACATGGTCACCAATCTAAATGACTTAATCAACCATCCAGGATCCTACTGAGACACCATGAGATTCAATGACACGTCAGATTTCAATGCTTTTTGGTATCTTTGTGTTTGTTTTGGTCTCAATGGTGGAGTAGACTAAGTTGTGCAGAGTCCTTAAAGTGTCAACTTCCTACGAGTTTTAGTTCTTTGTTTGGTAGCTTAAATGAGAATCCCTCGACACCTACCTAAAACCCTACTTGGCTACTTATAGCTGTAGTGTTCACCAACATATTTGGTTAATCTTGTTGTTTTTAGTACAGATTATGACTTTATAATAATTGAGTTTGAGACATGCTTAACTACATTAAACATGAAATGGTGTATTAATTTGACAACCATCCCCACACTAAGACATTAACTCTTTTTTTTTATATAGAAAAAAAAAAAGGAAAAATCCGCTGAACCAACCAACAAGCTGTTAATTTACTAGTAACTAGTAAGTTTTGCTGACGGACTTTATTCTCTGAAAGAACAAGGGTTCGAATTTCAGAGAAAACACTTGTTGAGAGGAGAGAACTGTTAATTTTCTAATTTCGGAAACCGGACTGCCCAGTCTTTGTTACCAATAATTTATTGGTATTAGTTTGTACTTTATAAGCCCTAGTTTGTTATACAAGCTGCATATATTCGTTGATCTAAAGCAAACGGATTGTAAAGTACATGATATTGCCACAGAACATAGATGTGGATTTTTATGCAGCTTTTTCATTCACTAATCAGTCTCCAATAATAATTTTTTCACATTATTCTATTCTACTCTTTCTTTAGCTTGGTCAAAAACATAAATCCTCAATGACTCAAATTAAAAATATAAATCCAAAGGTTTAAAGTCAAACACACCTGGAGTATGTTAAGGGTTAACAAAATGAGCATGGCTTCTGTCAGCTGGCTTCTAACAGTTTATTCATCCTTTTATCTTACTCTGCAGATAGATGCTTCCGGCAGTGAAGTAAGCCAACATAAATTGGCCAGCATCTCTCTCATGATGAGCTCTTTTCCTACATAAGGAAGAAAAGGACAAAAAAGATAAATGAAAAAGATAGGCAATCATGGAACTTTTAAAGCCAATGATCTAACATATACCATGACCGAGAAACCTGTATAAGTGG